>OMLM01007530.1:0-16275 GCA_900302695.1 Helostoma temminkii
TCTAGAGAATTATTCCTTCCAGGAGAGAAAGTAGAGTTTTCCCTGTACGTCACCACAAACCAGCTTATTAGGTTTTTCAAGGTTCACCTTCAAAACCAGAACTGGACCTCCATTTACAAACATACCCACCTGAAGGATGAGAGGAGAGAAAAGAGGTGAACAAACGACAGAAAGTAACAATAAACACGTTAGCAAACGTTACTGAAACGAAAGGAGTAAATAGGTTATTTAAAGATTATTTTCAGCGCGGGGTAATTCACTGATTACATGTTTTCATGGTAATAATTCACTGCTACCAAGGTTTATGCTGTCATAAACAATCCCATAGCAGATATTTTGTTTTGGTATTTTCATCAGGTGTGCTGACAAAACAGACAATATCATCATTATAATGCACCTGCTTGTTGGTGTTTCATAGGAGGCTGAGATGATGGTGCTGTGAGTGAATTTCAGCACAATAATCCTGTCACTGTGGGCCTGAGGATGAAATATGATCAATTTAAGTCAAGGTTTTCTTACAGGTGTTCTGCTGCTCCATGACAAAAGCTCTGGCGGCTGACTGAACCACATGTTAAATGGAAAAATCATGAAATAATCAAATAGATAAAACTAGCACCAGCAGAAGTAGCAGCAATTCTCTATGGTTGTGCTTGAAATAAGGAAGAAGTAATCGTAACTTCAGTTGATTTGCACCTTCCTCCACAATAACAGCTGTTATCAGGCTTCCTTTCTCTCTTCTGTATATTCATCAAGCTCATAAATCTATTTAAACCATTTTTGGGGCACATGGAAAACTGGAGAAAGGACAAAGTATCAGTTTTTATTTTGCTTAAAGCAATGTGGTGCACACTTGACATTCCTGTCTTCTTGGTAAACTAGATGCAGCAATTCAGATTGTCCTTAGACAAAATAAGGTCACGAGAAAGTAAACTGGAACTCTACTCTGGAACTATAAGTCTAGCCAAGTAGTAACATCTAATAACAACCTCTCCAAATGATATAATACACTGAATAAATGCAACCTAGTGCCAGACAAGTGGCAGAAAATGCATGGATAAATCAACCAATGATGAATTTATAAGACTTGAATATCTGCCTGGAGGTGGAGGCACCTGACTACCAGTTTGTTTGTTTGCATGTATGTCTAGTAGGACTGTACAATTCTGGATAAAATATGAATCATATGTTTCTGTGTCTGAAGCATTCAAGTGTGTTAACACAATGGCAAGAGGGAACGACATAAGCGATGGACAAAAAAAATTTATGCACATCAGTCTGAAAAGTTAATAAAACCATTTCCAAATTTGGAATCCAACCATTTTGCAGTAAGAAAAATTGATCACAAGTGGAAAGTGTTCAGGACAGTTGTCAATCTTCCCAGGAGTGGATGTCCCAGCACAATCTCAAGGTCAGACCAGGCAATGATCAAAGGAATACAAAAACACCAGAGAGCTGCATCTCAAAACTAACTGAGCATGTTAAGTATTAAAGTCCATGACACCACAATTAGAAGAAGACTGAACAAGTACAGTTTGTTTGGAAGGGTAGCCAGGACAAAGCTTCTACTGTGTAAAAACATGAAAGCCTGAAAACTGCATATGAGCAAACCACAAGACTTCTGGAACAATGTCCTCTGGACAGATGAGACCACAGCGGAGCTGTTTGGCCTTAATGCCCAACGGCATATTTGAGAAAAACCAAACAGCATTTAGCAGAAATGCCTCATACCCACTGTAAAGCACAACAGTGGAGGAGTGAGGAGTTGGGCTTGTTTTGCAGTCACAGGACCTGGGCAGCTTGCAGTCACTGAGTCAACCATTAATTCCTCTCTATACCTGATTGTTACAATCTGATGATTTTGTTTTATTATACTTTTACACATTCAAGATTCAAGATTCAAAACACTTTATTAATTAAACTCACAACAAAACCGATTTGAACTTCTCCTTCTGCGTCGCCCACCAGCCACATGCTTTTCTCACCATTACGGATGTTCCCCAAAATTCGGACATACTGGTCCCAACTGCAAAAAGATAAATACAAGTTAGGTTGGGTTGGGATTTAATTGCTGTCACATGTGTTCATGTGTGTTCAAGTGAAGAACTGTTAAGTAACCTGGGCTCTTATACACTATTAGTGCAGCATCGGCAGTAATGCAAATATTGTGTCTGGGATGGTAAAGAAGGGGCTGAGCTGAAAGGCACCAGTCTATCTACATCCCAACCTTCACATATGGTCATCAGTTTTGGGTAGTGGCTGAAAGAATGGCCAAAATGTGCTTACTCCATAGTGTGGCTGAGCTCAGCCTTAGAGATAAGATAGTTCAGACAGCCTGATTTGTTCCAAAAGGAGGTGATTCTTCTCATCAGGAGGCCTCCTGGGCACCTTCCATTGTTTTAAAGGCATGTCCAACTGGTGGTAAACTATGGGGTAGTCCCAGAACTTACTGGAAAGACGACATATATTATGTTGCCTGCCTCAAATTGTTGATGATGCTGTCTCACTTAAGTTAATTCAAGATGCCTGACATCACTCTAAAAACAAATTAATCAACATTATAAAATTATGCCAAAAATCAAAGGTCAAGGAATTAATTAACTTAACAGAAAGTGAGGACCGCATAAGCTAAAACACACACACACACACACACGCCAGTTCCACACAATCACATTTCTGTCCCAGCAGCCAGCAGGCGACCCTCAGGGTCAAAGTTCACACAGTTCAGTGGGCTGGAGCTGGGTAAGGCTGCTTGGTACCCTTTGTAGTGGACCGAACCTGGAGAACAGAAAAACATTCAGTCAGTATATTTAAGGATGGATAAACTGACTGTTTAACTTGAGAACAGCTGACAGGATCATTTAATGGCAGCAAATTCTATTAAACATACTAGGAAATCCAAAGTAGTTGCTAGGCTTTCTTTGGCACACATAAAATAATAAACACTAGTTAACAAATATTTTAAAAATTACAATAACTAAATAAACACAACTAGAAAATACAAAAAAAAAAGACAAACAATAAAATCAAACTGCTGAAAACAATCTAACAATTTATTGTGATTTGTTTGACACTAACCTTCAACATGAGGTCAAGGAAACAGCTGTAAAGTGCTTTTGGTCTGTAGTGATGTCACTTCCTGTTATCACGTTAGTGTGGCCACCCGTAAGAGCAGTCCTGGAAGAACAGGAAGCCAAATAATATAAAATTACATCCTGTGCTATAGCATAAGAAATCCAACAGCATTGTGGGACTGTTACAATTTCAGGCATTTTGCACATTTTCCTTTAAACACTCCTTTCACCTACAGCTGGTGTCTACCTTGATTACTGTTGCCCCACAGGTTCTGTTAAGTAGCAACTTACTCTTCACACATGTAGGTTTTATTTGATCGCAGTGCAAGTTTATAAAAAACACATTTCTGAACACTGTTGAACCACAAACTGTCAACATATTATAAAGTGTAAGCGAGAAAAGTGAGTAAAGCCAAAGTAGTTGAACTTAGTTTAATCTATATGCTTTATAATATATAATACTTCTGTATTATATATTATAAAGCACAGATGTTTCTTATAACCAGAAATTAATGATTTAGCTTGTTAAGTGGTGGTACTGCACTACTGTAACGATGGTGACAGTCAATCACTAACCAGGCTTGAAGGCAGGTGCATAATAGAGTCAACTCACAGTGAAGGAAGGTGTGACAGACTGGTTTAATGTGATGCATGACATCTTGAGAGAATACTGAGATTTGCTTTTAAAACTTAAATATGAATAGATTTATATTTTATATTATATTTAGATTATATTTATATTATTTATATTATATTCTTGTATTTTAAACCCCAGGTTATTAGTTACACTCAGCTATGAAACAACATAATGGAATAAAGTGAGTTCATTATAATTTACCTAACTTATTTAAGATTATCTTAAGTTGACAAATAATCTGTGATGCAATCAGTAACAATTTTTAAAATTATTTTATGCATTTTAGTTGTGTTTGTTTTTTTCTCTCTATGAATCTTATTACATGTCTCTTGTTTAATTGTATAATTTAACACCAGACCATGTGAATTTTAGAGGCACTGGATATTAGAGAAACAGTATGAGGTGACTGCTGTTTGTGTCACTTTGTGCTGAAAGGAGGAAGTCCTCAAAGGCTCGCTTCACCTCAGAACTGGTTAAAATCAGCAGGTTGTGGCAATGACATAGACCAACCAGTCTGCAGGAAAGATCCAAATAGGTTTCATGTCAACTCATTAGTTAATATGTTTGTAAATCAAACACCTGGAACCTGAAAACGCTATTTTCATGTGGGAAATTAAAATAGTAATCATAATATTTGTGTCTATTTAGTGGATACATTTATTAAGGAATCACCGAAATAACTTGAAGGTGTCAGTTGCTGCCGTCATGTTAGTAATACTAATACAAACTCATATAATTACTACAGTGTCAACTTCATCACCTACTGTACGAGTCACCTACATCAGACAGAGAAAACCTAACAAACAAAACAAAATTTAAACGCCACAGGCGAAGCAGCGACTCTGGACAAACTTGGCCTCCAATGTGTACTGTTACCTTTTAATGTACTTCAGTGTCAGTATTGTGGAGCGAAAGGTCGCATGTGTACAGTTTACTTCCTCATCCAGCAGCCGCGTGGCCTCCCGTCAGATTAGAAAGCTCTGATAGGTGTCTACAAATAATGGAGTATTGAAGCATAAGGCTGGCGTTCGCCTAGATCAGGGGTAGCCAACCCTTGTCCTAAAGAGCCACAGCCCTGCTTGTTTTCCCACTGTCCCTGCACTTACAGCTCCTGATTGGCAAACACCTGTTCCAGGTAATCAACAGTGGGAAAGGGAGGGATAGCTGAAAAACAAATAGGGCTGTGGTTCTCTAGGACCAGGGTTGGCTACCCCTGGCCTAGATATTCTCATTACCAATAAGTTCAGTAGGCACAATCAACTATTTGTTAGTCAGTCTCAGCATTTTCTGGGAATCAGCACCAAATATACTGGATAACAGTTTAAAACAATACAATATAATTTAGGTATTTTGTTTACCACAATTAACATGAACAGTTATTAGCTCCGCAACTGAATGGTTGTAACTCTCATTAAAGAAAGTGTGAAACATATTATAAGCATTAATTAGTGCACATCAAGCTGTAGTCTGATGAACATTGCAGTGCAAACTGGATCTAAGGGATAGAAGCTCTGCCTGGACGAGACATGAACGGTGAACAGAAAATGGCAATCCTCATCGCTAAAGTGTTGTACACTACACCTGTAAATAAGTACAGTACAGCCGGAGACACCTTCCATCTGTCTTTCTTCTGTATGAAAAACAAGGAACTTCCCAGATCATTTTAGGAGGCAAATGTTTGTCTGCTTCTACAGGAGGAAACAGAGACTGATACTGCAAGTTACAGACATATTGCTCAAAATTACTTGGAAATAGGGTTGTAAATGATCGTGCATCCAAATCAGTGCACAGGTACTATTTTAGTTCAGTGTGGCGAAGCTAAAAAATTGTTTAAAAAATGGCAGTTTAGTCCAGTGCTTCTAGATCTGTCACTGATTATACATTATACTCTCTATATTATGTTATTTTATGGCCCTTCACGCAGGAATATTGGGGCTAAAAGGTCAAAATATTTTTGTATAAAAACTAATCGGAGATGAGACTAGGCTTAAAACTTTCCTTTTTGATAAAGCTTACAGTCAGAGCTGGTTCAGGTGGCTCTGAGCCATCTCATGCTGGGGGACCTACCTTGACACAATGAGCTCCTTTCCTCTTCTCTCCATCTACCCATACACCACTATTGCGTGCCATTAACTTTGTGTCATCTCTCTCCTGTAGTTATGCTTTGCCCTCTCCCTGTCTAGCGCTCTCTCCATTTCTGCAGGTATCCTAAGCATTGGACCTGTTTGTTACCAGGGTGCAGTTGCTGGCCCATCCAACCTGCCAAGTGTTTTGTTGTTGCTTCTTGTTGTTTTGTGACTTTGTTCTTTTTTTCTTTCTTTCCACTCACCCCAACTTGTTGAGGTCTATGGCCGCCCACCCTGAGCCTGGTTCTTCTGGAGGTTTCTTCCGTTAAAGGGAGTTTTTCCTCTCCACTGCTTGCTCAAGAGGATTTGCTGGGTTTTCTATATAATTCCATATAGTTGTTTAGTTAAATTCTGTTAGGTCTTAAACTTTACACTGTGAAGTGCCTTTAGATGACTTGCGTTGTGAAATGGCAATATATAAATAAACTACATTAAATTAATGCACGTACTGTGAAAAATACATTAGTGTACACTGACTTTGAAAAGCTTTAAGCCAAACAACAAACTGTCAAATGCACATGTATTGTCAATGGAAAAATAAGTATTTTTTGCATTCATTTTCCCAGGCCCATGATATTCTTATTGTCATTCCTTTAAAACTTTCAAAGAAGCACAGTAATTATAATTTCAGCTTGCACAAAAATATAACACAATTTTAATATTTAAAATATTTTTTATATTCAAGTTTGTAAAAATGTTAAAAAAAAAGAAAAGAGGATTCTCAATATTACAGATTCTTACACTAAAGGTTTTTACTTATGTTTTTACTTATTGCACATTCACCATCAGTGAAGCAAAGAGGAAGCAACACATCACTAATAATCTTTGTTTGTTTGTTGTTTGTGTTTAATACCTAGAGGATTATTCCTTCCAGGAGAGAAAGTAGAGTTTTCCCTCTGCATCACCACAAACCAACTCAACAATTATTGTTCTTTCTGTTTTAACATAAGGTGTCAAAAACATTCAGACCTTAACTGGACTTTGACCAAATACTGCATGTAGTAATTATGTGTTGCCTTTGTAGAGCAGTATGGTACAGAGTTTTATCAGTAGTATCTGTAATAGGATACATTTTGTTTTGATGTTTTCATTGGCTTTACTGACAAAACAAAAAATATAATCAAATAATAAACATTTTTTAAGTTTATAATGCACCTGCTTCTTTGTGTTTCTGTCCCAAAACTTCACTGTCCTGTCGTAGGAGGTAGAAATGATGGTGCTGTGAGTGAGCTTCAGCAAACTGATCCTGTCACTGTGGGCCTGAGGATTAAAAATCATCAACATCATTATAACACTATAAAATATGTTGTTTGTAGTTTGTGTAGTTTGCAGACAGTTACATGCATGTGATGCCTTATAAAAGCTTTATCGACAATTACTGGTGACTGGCTGATCAGTCTGATGTATCAGATTCTGTGCAGGCACATTTACAAGGGAATATGATAAAATTTGCCATCGGTGCAATTGGTGGGCAGCAAGAGACAAGATGGCAGAGCTGACTCAGAGAGATAAGATGGTGTCAGCGTTTTCCATGTGGTCTGAGATTGAAGAGAAGTGTCTCTCCACTTGCACATAAGGTTTCAAAATCATTCAGGCCTTAAGCCCATTAGTAGAATTATAAACTAAAGAGTGTTATTGACATTGTCTTACAGGTTTTCTGCTGCTCCACGATGAAACCTCTGGAGGCTGATTGAACCACATGTTGCCCTTTATGTCTCCACACACCACAAACTCTGAAAGGACATTGGATACAGCCCATTGGATAATCACAAATATCACATACACAGAAGTATCAGTATTTCTAGTCACTATGATTAAGCTTGAAGTCAGATTAATAAATGTAACAGCAGTTTGTTTGTACCTTCGTCCAGAGTTGCAGCTGTTAACATGCTGCCTTTCTGCTTCTCGTCACGTTTTAGTGTAATTTGGCAGAAAGATGAATATAAACCATTTTTGGGGCCCATGGCAAACTGAAGAAAGAAAGGACAAAGGCATTTGCTTAAGAAAAGAAACTGTGCACAACACTTCTGACTTGAGTCATGTGTAATTGAAACGCACTGACTGCTTTCATACTGTGAATAAAAAGGTTGCTAGGAGTTAAACTGAAAGTTTCATACTGCAGTTACAATGCCTGGGGATTGAGCTGTACATTGGGTAAAACTCACAATGAAGCCAATGCGAACTCCTCCTTCTTCCTCCCCCACCAGCCACATGCTTTTCATGTCGTTACGGATCACATCAAATATTTGACCGTGATAATCCCAACTGTAATAAGACAAGAACATATTCAGCATACGAATATCTTTAAAGCTCTGTGAAATGACTGTATTCAATCAATATTTATTACTTTCAGCTCACTGGAGCATTTAGATGATTTAGTGCTAATACAGTGTTTACTTTAAAAAAAAAAAAAAAGCAGCAAATATTCTGGACGTTTTCCAAAACCTTCAGATCTAATTAATATCCATCTATCTCAACTGAAGGAGGAAAAGTCAAAACAAAATTTTACTTAATGACGAATCATCTCAGTACAAGTTTTACTCAGTCAAAAAGTACATTTGCTGTGAATATTCTCAATACAAAAATAAAAATCACTCTTCATCAGTTTGATTACTTATTATGCTGTGCTGTAATATATTGTGTTACTTGGGGACTTTGCAGTTCCAGTCCTCTTCATCAGGGTTTGTGATGTCAAATATTGTTTGAGTTTCAGAAATCCCAATCAGGACAGAGCAGTAGGCGAGGTGGACCACTTGTCTTTTCACCTTATACGTGGTTACCTTCACTAGCCTAAAACAATATAAAGCATGTGTTTGTTTTTTAAGATTTAAAAAAAAAGATGACAAAACAAAAATGGATGACAGAGTACATTGAAGCGTGACTGCTTTGTTGTTGTTTATCTTGCTTTGCTGCGTTGTTGATTCCACACCAGCTTCCACACATCAACACATTTTGTGTAGCTAACAGCAAACTGGCCGTCAGGCATGGAGCAGATGGCTGTGATGCTGCTGCCTGAACACTGACACACACACACACACACACACATACATACAAACAGACACACTGTGTGGTTATAATGCTTATAAAGCATATTCACCACACTTGGAAGTTTTTACTACTGATTTTTTTACATCACTAAATCATTGGTTGATTTAATTTAGCTTTTTAACAATCTCAGCCACTGAAGAGCATAACTCCTTTACAGGAATCTGGTACATGTGGTGGCCTCACATGTACCATATTCCTTACATTTCCTAATGAAGGATGTAACTATGGATATATTCACTGTGTTTTTAAACAAAACTTTTTACACGAAAACAAAATTCAAAGAAAACATAAGCAGGTTAAATCTATTTCCTTGTGCATTTCTTCTATTTATTTATTTATTTATTTAGCCATTAATTGTATTGTTCTTACCTGCCTTATTAACTAGCTATCTGAGAACACTATGGTTTCCCTTTAGGATTAATAAAGTCCTCTCCATGTGCTTGTTTTAAGTTTATTTTTTATGTTTTATAAAATAATTATTATTGCCTTAAAACCCTGGCTGTAGATGATAAATGGCGGATTAAAGTAGTGTCTAAAGAGTGTGAATAATACTTAATATAAACCCCAATTTAGTCAAACAATTAAGCAATAGTAAAACCTCTGCGTATACATTTGCGTATCTTACTTTTTTCCCAGAATGGCCATAACGTGGTCAGCAGGTTCTTTAATATGGAGTCTCTTGATCATCTTCTTCATACTGAAATCACTCTGCTTTTTATCCACCACCTCTTTCTTGCTTTCTAGCTGCAGCTGCAAACAGATAAAAAAAACTTGTTCCCGTACAGTACTGTTAAAAAGTATTTGTTCCCTTCTTGATTTTTTATTTTATTATTTATTTATTTTTGCATATGATTCAAATTATAAAACACATGCTAATTAAATGGTTAACCCGAGTGGTTAATCACAGTTCACTCATAAATTTGCAAGGGGAGGAGCACAATTACTTATTCATATAGGTTTGGACAGCTTATTTCCCTTAATAAATGAATTCCAGATTTTATAATTACTCAAATTATCTTTCTATTACAAATCACTTTATTTATTTAAGAGTTTGAAAACCAAATGTTATTACTTTTGTTCATATACCAGTACTAATAAAAGTGTGCAATACACTACTACTTTTACATAATGTGATAAGAAATTGTATGTATATAAGATTAATCGCATGATTTTCTGTACAGCACAGTAGCAGTTTAAAACAGTGAAAAATAGAAAATACACATGTAGTGAAAGTGTTCAGAAATCATGTTTTATTACAGTTTTAGTTCTACAAAATACACTAGACTAACAACTATAAAATAGAGATAGATATGAACTAAAAGTATTGGTTACGACATAGTTATGGTGACAAACATAATTGAAGTCCATATAGTATAATGGTATAATAATATAGTATGTCAGTACTATACATTTTTAATTGTGTCAAGGTGTTGTCTTTGTTATTTGTGTTGGAATAGATCTTTTCCTGGGAGTGGTTCTTGTCTTTTCTTTTGATCAGAGAGCAGCTGTAACAGGCAAAGCAGTTTCCCTCTGGGATTAATAAAGTTTTTTGAATCTTAAATCTGAATTTATATTTATATTTATAAATAGTGGAATGACTGATTATGCAGTTTTTGGTCTCCTGTTTTCCAGTCCTTCACCCATCAGGTTGCCAACCTGAGATCACCTGCACTCTAAGGTTTTCTTTTTATTGCTCTGGAGGGACATCTAGGAGCAGTGACAGAGGTGAAAATCATCAACCCTGCAACAGATATTTATGTTTTGTTCATTCTGCCCCTGCATGTTGTTTTGTGGACCCTCCACACCCTCTGTGCACCTGAACACCTGTTTCCACTCCACTATTTTTTCTCCCAGAATATATGCATCATTATTTGCCATATGGTTGTAGTGACTGACCGGTTTTCATCTACCTTACCCGTTTCTGTTTATTCCATGTCTGTTTTTTGTTTTAAACCTGTTTTAATTACATGCCAGGGTTCAGGGTTCAGAAAACATTCTAAAAGAAATACACGAGGAAGCAATGACAAGCAGCAGTTTTGAAGTCTGAGCTCCAGTATCCACATCTACACAAAATATGTGCAGTAAACACTAGGAATTATTAGTTGCATGTGTATTATCCTTTAGATCAGCAAGCCTCGGTCCACAAGTCTTAAAATTAGCTTTTCCTCTCTCTTTTAAATAATAAATGTCCTACATCTAATGGAAGGAGACAATTGGAAAAACATTGGGTACAAGACATTTGATCTAATGTCTTGTCAAACAACATATAGTAGTCGCTAATTAGCCATGTACTCATGTAAAGACCACATAACATCCAATGTTCCAACTACACTCGTCCCATTCCAGTTTGCTTATCGTTGCAATCGGTCTACTGACGATGCCATAGCGACTACACTTCATGCGTGCCTGTCACATATGGAGAAAAAATATAAGTCAAGTCCGATGTTTTTTTTAATGACTTTAGCTCAGCCTTCAATACAGTCATCCCTCAGCACCCAGTGGATAAACATGGTCCACTTGGCATTAGCAACTGGTTACTGGATTTCCTTACTGACACACCACAGACAGTATGAGTTGGTAAAAACTCCTCTGTGACCACTATCATAAACATCTGGGTCCCTCAGTGATGTGTGTTGTGTGCCCTGCTCAGCCCGATGACCCAGGGCTGCTGTGCCAGGCACAACTCAAACTTAATTGTAAAGGATGCAATGCCACAACAGTAGTGGGCCTTATCACTGATGGAGATGACTCTACAGAGAGGTCGTCAGTTAACTCATTGACTGGAGTGACTGCAACAGTCTTCATCTCAACATCAGCAAAACTAAGGAGCTCACTGTTGATTTCAGGAAAACACACGTCCCACACACCCCACTCACCATTCACGGCAGTGCTGTGGAGTCTGTAAAAAAGCACCAAGTTCCTGGGGGTGGATATCACAGACGACTTGACGTGGCCCACCAACACCATGTCCCTTGTCAAGAGAGCACAGTAGGGCCTTCACTTCCTGCAACGGATGAGGATCATCAGCAGCAGTCTCTAATCAGAAGAGCCTCCAAAGAGTAGTTAGAACAGCAGAGAAGATCATCAGATCTCCCCTGCCACCTGTCTGTGACCTGTACTTGTCCCCCCTTCAGAAACAGAGGCCTCAACATAACCAAAGATCCCACCCACCCCGCACAAAGACTGTTTATCACCCTTCCATCCAACAGACCTGCCGCAGCATGCGGTTCAAGACTTCCAGGCTCTGCAACAGCTTCTTTCCACAGGCCATCAGACCACTGAACTCACTCAAACAAATCACACTCCTCTTCGATCCATCGTAATAACCACACATACATTTGTGCCAATACATGCACCTTATACTATACAGTTTATCTTGATTATTTCAGTAACTGTTATTATGCTGCAACTATACGTTATACTTGCACATATCCCAACTGTCTGTATCTACTGTGTCTTAATTAGTGCAATACTTTTTTTCCAGTGCAACATCTGACATTCTCATTTTCTACTTTTTGTGTATGTTAACTGCTGTGTGTATATATTTTGAACCACCATTTGTGTAAAATGTTTAGCTACCTGTTGTGTACTTGTCACTATTCTACATGTCAAACTGTGTGCTCTTTAATGTTGCCACTGTTCTTTTGCACACTGGGGTGTGGAGTTCATCCAGCTTTGTGGTACTAGTGCACATCTGTTTGACAATAAAGTTGACTTTGACTTTGGACTTTAAAGTAGCCACCTGCTCATATCAAGATATGTAAATTAGCCATGTGGAGTTGTCCTTGTGGTAACTTAATCAACATTAAATGAAGCCCACTGCATTCACCAAAGAAAAAAGTCCTAGCCGGTATTGCATTATTATGATATAAAGTTCATGTTGATCATGAATTAGGAGAGGACAGAAAAGACCATGGCGCTGACTTTGCCTCACTTTATCCACTTTTATTTCTTTCCTGAGTTGAGACACTAGTAAGGTATTCATTTCACGGGGTAATGTGGATGGTATTACAGTCTGTCTGTTTTAAATGTATTATGGCTTTGTGATGTCTTCAAGAACAGCTGTTCTGTCTAGTTCTGCATGCCTGCAAAGAATTGCACACACCCAAATGTTAACCATTTTCCCCTATTTGCATCTGTGCATGTTGTGTTATGTTGTATGTTGCTAATTAACAAACAAACTAACTAATGAAAAACTGGAACCATCATGGAAAGACAAACCCCTGCACGGTATGTACCACCTGCAGATCGAAGAAGTGGCTGATATCGACAGATCCTAGGCAGGACCTCAGGTGCACGCTGTGCAAAGATGCCCCTAAGACAATCCAGCACATAACGGCCCTGAATATTAGTGAACTAGTGATTGTTTAGGTAAATGTATGCCAAAGTTTCAGCACAAAGAACACCCAAGAAAGTCCAAGATCAGGTCTGCTTATAAATAAATAGCTATAAAAAAACTTTAAATAAATCTCTTTGCTACACAGGTTGAGTTTACCTACTAAACAGTGAAGAAAGCACAATGTAAAATGTGTCTCTGTTTAAATTCTAATGGACTACACAATGGAGATATATCAAATGTCTTACATTAACACTGTAAAAATGTTAATGCTAAGTTGGTGAAAGGCAAGAACATATTAAGTATTCTTTTAAGTTGTACTTAGACGTTAGAAGTTATTTAAGTGACTTGTTAGTTTATTGGCTTTTAGAGTGAGTAGGCAATCCAGTATTACTAGATATGATATAGTAGACAAGTCCACATTGTTCTGCAGCAGGTCAACTGAGGGGAAATGTGACAGTTTTTTTTTAGTAATGCACTCAAGTGAGTTATGTAACTTTATGTCCAATGATCTGTTTATTTCTGATGGCTTCTGTGTACTGCTCTATTAAGAAGGACATGCCAGTCCCAGGGAAAGACTGACATAGTCTCCTGGCCTTGACTCCCACCCTAACAGGGAATGTCTGCAGTTTTTGTACAAATAGTGGAGTATAACACACCTGTGTCTCTTCACATATACAAAAATAATCTGTCATAAAGTTACATAAAGCTTACACACATTGAACATGCATGAATGTAAATCACCTTAAACTTATACTACAGCATTAGTTAAAAATCAAAACTACAAACTCATTTGCTTTGAAAACAGTGAAATTATGGAACAATTAATACAGACAATGTGTCTTTAGTTTTTACTTGTTGTTTTATGTTTATTGGCTTATTTTGGCAAAGATTAATTTGGAGAGTGTGGAGAGAGTGGAGATTTTTCTAAATCCAGCAAAGTATTTCTTTCTTTCCAGTTTTCTTACTGGAGAACTTCTACTGTTGTACTAAAAGGTATAGTACAATGTACTATAGTGTGGAAATGTTTTCCTGAAAATAAAATTACCTTCACCACAGTGTGTCAGCTGCCTGGACATGTGCCTGTGAAATGACTCCTCTCCTCGTTTCTGTCGCAGCACGGTTAAAATTAAGCCAATTTTAATATTTTTTATTTTGCATTACTCACCAGTTGTTTCAGGCATTATTTTGTTCTCTGTGTAATCCGACACTTGGTAGAGATGGGTGGGAAAATATTTTGGTTTCCAGGTACTGGTGCTGATGTCTCTGCTGCCAGATAAACAACCTTTGGTGCCCGGTGAGGAACAGGTTTAGCTTCAGACTTCGGTCTGAATGTGCAGGAGATGGTGTTAGTCGCTCTGGTCTGACTCTGTGTTTTTAACAGGTCATTGAAGGTGGGCGGCAGCACAGTGACATCTGATTTCTGGCTCTGTGTTTTCAACAGGTCGTCTGATTTCAGCATGACCTCATTCTTCTTCCAGTCCAGGTTTTTATTTTTCTCAGTAAGGTACTGCTTCCTGAAGCTTTTCACCTCCTCCACCAGTTCCTCATTCTTACTCTCGTACTGCTCGGCGAGGGATTTGTACATCTGCATGCGGCTAGTCAACTCCTGGATCTGTTTACGCTGATCCCTGATGGTGAACCTGTGCTTCGGGATTTCCTCTAATCTCTCTGGGGGCACCATCCGTGACAGCTGTTGCTTCAGATCCTCGCACTGCTTCTGGTTTTCCTCTATTATGACACCTTTCCTCTCCACGTCTTTCTTCATGTGATTAATCTGGTCCTGTTTGATGATCAGCCTTTTTTTCAGCATTTCAGTCTTTGCAAACTCCCTGGCGGTTTCGCCCTCACCCATCCTGTGCACCTTGATGATTATCTCCTTTTTCTCGTCGGATTCTCTCTTCTGTTTGATCATCCTTTCTATTTGTGCCTCAAGGTCACGGCATCTCCTTTTCTCCTTAAGCAATGCTTCGTCTTTTTGGGCGAGCTCTCCCCTGTGAGACTTCATAGTCAGTGTGTTATCTCTAAGACACCTGTTGTCCTTCTGAAGTTTCTCCACCTCCACCTCCAGGACGTGGATTTTCTGCTGCAGGTCTCTTTTATCCATACGGCAGGTCATTAGGTGATCCCTGCTCGACTTTCTCAGCTCTACGTTTTGTTGTTTGTAGTGCGAAAGATCCTTAGTTAAAATTTGGATCATTTTAGTTGCCTGCTGCAGTTGCTCCTTCACTTCCAGGTAGTCGTTGTGGTAATAATAATCTCTACATGTCTCATCAGTTTTTATACTTAGCTCTTTCCTCAACTGATGCACTCCCTTCTTTAACTGTGTGTTTTCTTTCTCGGTGTGACGGCGGGTTTCAAGCCTCTTACGAAGCAGTTCATTTTCCTCAACAAGTCCTGCCATTATGTATCTAAGAGAAGCTAGTTTTCTTAGGTAAAATGAATGTCTGTTCGGGTCTAAGACGTATCAGTGTACTGACTAACTCACTGTGACGGTTCTTTGACACAAATCACCAAAAACCCATTCAGTGACGATGTAATGACGTAATTTCCTTGCCTTTCTTGCGTCATCAATACGTAAAGAATACTGGGTCACATGACAGGAAACGGTCTCGTTTGACCCCGCCCACATATGGCGGCCATTTTATGAACATGGTATATCTATACATACATATATACATATACACACATATACACATATATATACATATATATACATATACATACACATATATATACACATATATACATATATATACACATATATACACATATACCTCATATATACATATATACACATATACCTCTTGAAGCTCATCAAGAGAATGCCAAGAGTGTGCAAAGCAGTAATCAGAGCAAAAGGTGGCTACTTTGAAGAACCTAGAATATGACATATTTTCAGTTGTTTCACACTTTTTTGTTATGTATACAATTCCACATGTGTTTATTCATAGTTTTGATGCCTAGTGTGAATCTACAATTTTCATAGTCATGAAAATAAAGGAAACTCTTTGAATGAGAAGGTGTGTCCAAACTTTTGGTCTGTACTGTATATTC
>OMLM01007531.1:5175-27250 GCA_900302695.1 Helostoma temminkii
GGTGGGGGGGGGGAAGATGAGGAAAAGATGGAGTGAGAGGAAATGTGAGCTGCAGGAAATTAAGACTAGGTAGCTACTTGTGGACTCAAATGATTATCTAGATTGAGTATGAAAGGTCTTGGTTCACATTGGGAACAGTATTTTGACAAAATACTCCTACCTCCATGTCTGCCTACTGAATTTAGCGGGATCTGTTTTTAGACTAACTAACTTGTATATTCAGATAATGCAGGTTAATAGAAGCAACTGGCCTTGGTATGTTTCATAACAATGTATAAGTTTTTAATTATGCATTCAGGTTAGCTATGCCAATGTATCTAGGCTAGATGCCATTTATGATTTTAATCTAGCTGCTGTAACGACTACATTCAGACAATGAAACAAATTTAACTCGAGGCCTAATAACTAGTTGATCCATAATGTGTATGCTGATTAAATATAATCAGCTAGCCCAGCGAATCAGAACACAATTTTCACATATTAGCTATTCACAAGACAATTGGTAGTAGACCTTGTGTTATCTGATTTTGTCAAAGGTCTAGCTTTCTGGTCTTACAAATGCAATATGTGTAATCAATGACAACCTGTTCTAACCAGTCTGACCATTCTTGTTCTGTGGCATTTAGTCCTGATATGTTTGATTGTTGTTTGGATTTCAAATACATCTGGACTGTTGGTTAACATCACTGTCTGGCTTCTCACACATGCATGAAAGAAAGCGCTTATACCATTTCTTCTTCCTTCTCACTAGAGTGCAGTGGAATAAACAAGGTTTCTGCATGACTCTAGAACTTTTTTCATCTCCTGTTGCCCTCAAGCAAAGTGTCTTAGAAAATGTATGGAGGGACAGTGGTAGCGATGGTAGTGGAATGGATCCCACCTTAATGCAGGCCTGCCAAATCCCATAAAATCCTGAAACACTTTTCCCTAGACATTCTAGTACCAAACTGAGAATGTTACAAAGAAAGCAGGATGAGAGAGAATGGAAGAGAAACAACATTTTTCAACCTTTTACTCTTAAAGAAACCTTTTGTATTTTTGTTGTGCTCAAATAATGAGCATTTGCAGCACAGAAATATGATCTTCACCCTTGTCACACTGGGTTTCTTCAGGGCCTTGATGAGTTTAATCTTTTCAACAGGGTTCAGTGCACTAGGCTACACACCAAAATGTTTGAGGGCAGCTTTTTCACCAAATTCACACAAGAAGAAGCAGTACTACAATATTTCTACTGTTCTGCAGTAATCTCATAATGGGTGTTTGGCTTGGCTTGTTTTTGTAAAACCACTTCTTAGCTGGCACTCAGCAGGTATTTAGGACAATTCTAATTCTGTTGATATGATCTCCACTTTATATTGTCATCACGTCTTCACCCCATTAACCCCCACCCCCTATCCCACCTAAGACACATCCAAATATGACCACATTTTTCCAACTGCACAATGACATGAAACCTGTAGCCCAACTAGTGTATGCATAGACTGTCTTTGTGTTCACCACATGCCAAATACGCAAAAGCATTTATAGTTGCATAATTATAATCTTTATAATTAGTCAATCATCATAATTGTATCTGTGGAAAACCATAAAAAAATATATGAAGACCCACTTTTTTAAGCCAACAGCAATCTAACCAAAAGCACTCACAATTGAATTGTTCTTGGTATTGCTACAGTACATGGTAAGCTATTTTATTTTGGACATTTCTGAAGCTGTACTATATACCTTTTAGGAAGACAAATGATAAAAGATCAAGAACCTGGAAGTGATGGGACATAGTGCAGTGATGAAGAATACTTGAATACAGTTTGCACCAAAAGGAAAGATAAATGTAGATTCTCAAAGATCCAGATTTAAACATCAAAATGATCATTTGAAACTTGAAGATACATACTGAACTGCAGCATCATCAGCTCTTGACACTCCACCTCTAGATATTTGATACAGTGTATTCCTGAGATAGGCCTTTTTCTGTGAGAAGTTTTATCTCCCTGCCATTTGTTAAGAATCTCCCAGAACAATATCATAAAAAACAAAGTATAACAACATAAAGGAAACATTAAGGATATGTGGATACCAAATGGTAACCAGAGTTACCAGGTCTCGGAAGTGTGAGAACCTGCCTGCCTGTGAGTGACTATGACTGTACAAATCCACAATTTGTCGAGTGAGTGCATTTTCTGTGGACTTAATAATGTTTATCTCCTAATGCCAACGCCAACATTAAGTAAAGCTGAAAAACATAATATGACGTGTGTTGAAGGTTTGTCATCAATAAAAAAAGAATGTACGTTCTCTAATAGCAAATTTAACCCCACCAGTGCAAATTGTTACTGTCCAACCTTTCCAGCAATTACAATATTGGGGGTCCAGTTGATAAATTTTGGATTTTGACCTTTTGACCAAGCATGTGTGTCTGCAGCATTGCAGTATAGCAAGGGGGTTGGCAGAAACTGCTCTTTAAGGTTGAAAGCCCTTACTAAAAAGTAACTATGAACTTCTCTGGCCACTGAGTTTGACAAAAACAAAAAATAAAAGAATTTTCTTTCAGTTGTTAGAATTTTAAAAGAAATCTTTGAAAGCGAATAACTCAGTTGGAGTATTTTTGGTTTGATGTTTGCCACAGATTATATATGCCACAGAAACTACACACATGTATTATGGGACAAAAGGCTCATTGTCACAGTCATGTAAAAGGCCCACACCACACAAAAGCAGTGAGATATTCTCTAGTTGTTGTCATCTCTTTGTGGTTGTCTCAGGCTACCTTTGTGGCCATTTTCAATCTCTTACTTTTTCTTTTTGCTTTTCTTTAACATTCTTTTTTTGATGCTGGTTTGTGTATCTTTGAAGTTGTTTAGCTTTGTTTTTACTTTATAGCTGGTTTGAGTCACTTTGAGTTGGTTTTGTGTCTCTTTACTCTGCAGCTGATTTGAGTCTTTTTTAAAAATGTTTCATGCCTGTTTGCATTCATTTGATTAACTTCCAAACAAGAAAATATTAACAGTCACTTCAAATAAGACATACACAGTTGGAAACCATTTTGTCCTGCTGATGGGCCCACATAGGGTCACAAATCAAATACTAATACAGAGAAAATAAAACAAATAAAACTGCATAGAAAAATCAACATTAATGCTTGCATGAGATCAATGAGACATGAGAACATACAAAATGAAAATTACCAGCATAATTCAAATATGCAGATTCTAACAATCTACAGATTCGTATAATCATAGCCATCTGTCCAGTACCTGCTACCTGCTAGGTTTCAGTCCTTCCAAGGGCTTCAACTACCTTTAAAAGGCAATTCCATATCTTCCCCTGTATAAATCTGATCAGTTTGTGCAAAAATACATTTTCCCACAGCACAGAAGCATGACTTTGCTTATGCTTTTCCTGATTATAGGGGTATTTTTACCAACCATATTTGAACACATAGAGACAAGATGGCTGCCTCCCACCCAGGGAAAACCAGTTCCTGCTCATACACTGATACTAGTCTGACATATTGCAATTATCTCAAAAAACCAAGTAGTGAAGTCTTTCAAATCAAGTGACTTTTACAGACAATATCTACAATGCGAAGTGTCCATGTCCTTGATTTTGCTCAGTTTTTACTGCCTCAGTTTACAGGCTTATGCCATATTTACTACGCATTATCCAGCATGACAATATTGTACGAGACAGCACTAACATCTGGAAACAGAATAAATCCTGGATAACATTGTCACTAAAAGGACACAATGGGATCCAGTTTAACTAAGTTATATCCCTGATAATATGTGGTATAATTTTTGATGCATGTTGCATTAGTTGGGCTTAACAAAAAAAGCTGGTACTGTGAACCAAAAATATTATCACTGTGACAGCACTTTTCAAATGTCCTTTGGTAAATAAAACCCCTATTTTGGAAGGGGTAAAGGCCATCCTTGACATGCTATGTTATTTCATTTCATGATTTGATAATATTAACAGTATTCTTTTATGCTGATGTAAAGTACCTTGATGTGCCATCTCTTGTACGAACATTTGCAGATGACATCCAGTTTCTGTTTGAATCTTACAAACCTCATATTGTCTTAAGTTAAGTTAGAACCATAGCTACCGCTAAATAAGAAATGACAGAAAAAAAAACTTCTTGAAGAAAAGATCTATTGCGCTTACATTACATTTTCATCTTAATTTAGATATAAATCTAAGAAAAACCCTGGATGATGAGACAGCCATCTTGTACCTTTTCACCTGAGGAATGAAACACACCTGTCTCCATCACTGTGTAGGTAGAAGTGTAATCTGTACCTTCCCTGTTGTATCATTGACCCCAGATTTGGTAACCTGTAAATTCTTGAAGTTGCCTTGAATATTAAACACAAGAAAAAAAAAGTTCCACATATAATTCAAATACACGTAATCAAAGACATCTCAGAGCGAATTTCACAGTTCAGTTCCAAATAAATTTGATCCTGGGTCCAGGTCCAGGAAGTGGCACAGACGCACGCAGCTGCCATTGGAGAGTTACATATAAGCATTTTGGTACAAGAGGAAGAAGAGCAAGAAGAAACTGAGTAGCAGCCAGGTAAGAAATTGGATAAGTAGCAAAAGTAGACAGACTTGTAGCAGAGGAAGCCGGGGTGGGAGTCTCCTAAGATTTCTTAAAGAAAACTAAACAGGCTAATAGTGTATGTTGCAACCCTTTTTTCTTAATTATATGTTTCATCATTAAAAAAAAAGTGTGAAAATCTTTTAAATATAACCCAACGTTTTGTACTCTTTTGCATATTATATCATTTTGTTAAATTTTCATGTTTAAATTCTCAATTTGTAGCCCTGTTATTCATGGGGGCGATCAGAATGGCTTGCAGAAGTCATGCAGAATATTCATGCTGGTAAACAGTGTCATAAAAATGCATTTCTAATTTGCAACCGTTGCCATTTTTCTTTTTTGTCTCTAGAATAGATTCGGAAAGATGTTCTCCCACTCCTGCTGAATACCTGCTTTCTTTAAAAAGCCTCGCAACACGTCCCCAGAGGTATAGTGTATGGTCTGCAGAATCTCCTTCCCCACTTCCTCTTTCTTTCAGACAGAGGAGTGGGGGGCTCCTCTTCATCCGCCATGCCTTCTGAGAGAGCACTTTGCTGCAGGAGATGCTGATTTGCATGTTAGCAGCCACATTTGGGGTTAAAAAGTAGCTTGGATCATGATGAAGATGACTTTGCATTAACATTGGGTGGGAAACCAAAGAAATCTACAGTTTTCCTCTCTCCGCGTTACTCATGGCGTTCCTCCTTTTCCCCATTTTTTTAATCCATCCATTGTGTCTGTGACTGTCTTTCTTCAGGCTTTAATTGCTTTCCTTCATGCCATGCAGATTTGCTAAAGAGGAGGAACAGCAGCAATGCTGAAATGCAGGAAGAGGTGTAAAGAATCAAGAGGAAAAGAGAGAGTGAGAAGGAGAGAAAGGGGTTTAATCACATCATTCTTTTCAGTGACCACTCCCCCTTTTTAAGCAGATGTTATGGCCAGTATTGAGTCTTTGATGGTTTCTGTTTAACTCAGCTGGTATGTCCATCCACCTATCTTTGGGTTTAATTCCATCTCCCGGTGGTTTAAGACCTCTGACCCCTGTAGAGGTCACAGTATTGAAAATGATTAAGTCCCAAGATGCCAAATGTCAGAGAGATTCTGGTGATATCAAATAGACAGGATAGTGTGAACTATACATATACTCATGATATGGCTGATGGTTTCTGATATGTATGAGTGGATTTCTGATAGACGTCCTGTAGCTCAGCAGATATTAGCAGGGCAGCCCAGCAGAAACACAAGCAGACAACACTTCGCGCCTTGCATAGTGCTTTGAGTGTCAAAATAATGGAGCATTCGCTGGAAATCAACAGTTGTAAATGCAGCTTATTTAAATGAGCGTTGTCAGTAAAGCGACAAGAAAACTAAATTATGAACAGAGACCATCCTTTTCACGTGGTCTGTCAGTTGAGGCCCTCGAGCTGATCAGGGCATATATGCTCTTAAAATCATTGGTGGAAATGTGTTTGTTGCAATGTGATCACAAGCAATTTCTTCGCTGGGTTGCATATGGATTGGTCACGCAGATGATGAAAAGTTCACTATCTGACGTTGGTGATTTCTACCTCTTATCTTCTTTTTTCCTTTCTCTCTATGTGCCTCTCACTTTCTACGGTAAATCCCATTGGGGGAGATGGAGGAGCAGCGGTTTAAAGTTTATTGCTTCCCTCTTCTTGTAGAGACGGGTGTGGGGGGAGGGGGACTGATGTGGGGGTGCTTTAGAAACTCAGCACTGAAATGACAAAAAGAAAACAGAATTTAGTGATTTGAAGTGAATACGTTACAACTATTGATTCTCTGGCACCAGACCATAGTAGATTTGGGTTAATAATTGAAGTGCTAACACTATGTGATACTGGCTTTATATAATATTAATAGTGACCAAATAACAATGATTATTTATATTTCAGATTTTAAGCAACGTCTAGGTCTGATGCAGATCAAGGTCAAAGGCCACTTTGCACATACTGTCAGTGGAATAAAGCTGGTGGGTAAAATAATGTTTTGTCAGCTTGAATGTTTTGACACTGTTCATGCTTATTAGTTCTAATGGGTTGCAGTTTACAAGCTAGTTCTTAGTCAGAGATAGTTTGATATGTTGTTACATTAATAAAACAACTAAAATAAAGTTGACATAACTGACCTGACCTTGGGCTGTTTAATAATGACAGGGTACCTCTAATTATGTGAAATATTATTTCAGGGTACACTGTACACTCAACAGCGTCACTCCCTCTATTAAAAAAACATGGAACTCCTCTGCAACTTCCTGCGTATTTAACAATGTTTGTCAAGTCATTTTGAATGTTTGACTAAGATGTGTTGACAGCTGGCTAAGGGTAAAAAAAGGTATATTCTAGCTGAAAAAACCTGTGATACTGATGTGATACTAATGTAATATGTGTGCTCCCCAGAATAATAAATCACAAATAAAAAATATGCAAAAATAGTATTCAAACTTAATGACGATAGCTAGTGCAACCCAAGATGAGCCAATCAGATGGTTTTAGTATTTTAAAACTGAAAACTACAAGATACAAATTTTACCTGAGAGATTCACCAGTCAGTAGTGTTCAAGAGTCAAAACTGACATTTATTTTACCCACCACTGCAAAAAATAAAAATGTAACTTTGATTTTTATTTGCACTACTGTAAATGATCCAGTCTAAAACCACATTAGATATTAGCCAGTTTCCCAAAAGCATCAAGATTGGTTAAAATCATTTAATATACTCAGGCTTATAACTTTTTTAAATTACCTAATAAATCAAAAATATTTTTATCATGTATCCTGTTGTGACCACTCTTGAAACCATGCCTACACCCTGGGCATTAGCATTCAATTTATGATAATTTATACAAAGCCCAGTGCTGTAAGTACTGGTGAATGCACAGAATCAACAGCTGGTTTGTATATAGATGTGACAAAGATGCTTTTGGCAAAAAGGCTTTAAGATATATTGGGTGTTATAGATGACATTAATAGTGTTAGCCATTATAGGAAGCCTTCTTGTTTTCATGTATGTGTACAATTTTCCAAGTTGGAGTGAAACTGTCAAATTGAAAGACTTCTATAATGGCACACAAGTGTTCCTGATCTTATTTGTAGTTTCCAGTTCAAATGAAAACTGCAGTAACATAATATACTGTACACCAAAGCAAGGAAGTGATAGAACAAACATACCACTAAAGCAAAAAAAACAAAAAAACCAAAAAAACACGACATCACTGCAATGTTTGCCCAGCTCAGCTGACATGCAAGTACATCAACAACACAAAACTTGAATGTGTCACACACTAATGTTTGTCTCTATCTGTGTAACTCACACATACAAACGCACACACACACACAAAGACTGCAAAAGTCCTCTGAGGGCAGCTCTGTCCTCTGATATAACACACTTTTGGATGTTAATTAAAAAGCTGCTGAGGACCAAGAGACATTAAGGTCAAAGAATTAGTCGAGGTCAAAGTTCTAACCAGAGGATTGCAGCCAACCAGGACTGTGCTAGAATCCAGACCAAGAGCTGAGACCAGACCAGACCTTGGCCAAATAACAATGACTTAGCTTTTTGTTTCATTCCACACTGACCTTCACACAGACAGCGGTTTGCTGTTGCACCGTGTCACGTCATTTTAAATTAATGTAATTGTGATGCAGTTTCTGTTTGCCCAAATGTCAAACTCTAACTCTAACTGCACCAGTGTGGGATAAAACAAGCCTCAGAGCAGTGTTAGGCTGTTTGACCCAGGTGTGGTGCACACATAAAGGCCACATGAAAGGAAAAGGTAAGGAAATAGAGTGCGACACACGAAACACAAAGAACATAAAACAAAATGCTGCACTGACACGTAACCACACACAGGTGAGAAGACACAACACAAGAAGCAAACGGTGCACAGGAACAAGAGTGAGGTACACATTCTTACATAGAGAAGTGATTTTTGCTTCTTTCTTTCTTCCTCCTCCTCCTCCTCATCATCACCACACTTTTCTGTCTCGCCCAAACTTTTCCTCCTCCATCTCCTCCCTCTGATGCTGTTCGGCTGACACTCCACTCAGAACACACTTTTATCGCACATTTCCCCTCCTTTCCATGTACAACATATCACTCCAGTTTTTTTTTCATTTAATACGGTTTTGTCCATTCCTGTCTTCTCCCTTGGGGAAATCCAGTGTCAGGTTTCAAATTCACTCTAATCCATTTTGGTTTTTATGTGACAGAGTTTTAAGTGGGCCAATGGATGGCGCATTGTTGGGAAAAGTCGCACAGAAAGAGGGAGACATTTCTTGGGAAACGGTGCAAAGAGAAGTGAGCGAGACAAGGAGAAGACAGGAAGCACATTTGGACAAGGAAAGCAAAACAGCATTTTTGAGAAGTGCCACAAAACAGAGCACATGGCAGACACAGAGAAGTCTAATGCATTTTCATTACATACGGTACATCTTTGAGGAAGCATGGGGGAACACTGGGGCACATAAGGAGAGACTGAGAAAGAGATACCTGAGTTGTGAATGGATGCAAAAGGAGAGAAATGTTGGCAAGAAGGGGCAGAACATCAAGTAAGACTTGATGAAGGGTGCCTCTGCAGTGTGAGTCCTCACTGGGAATAGAGTGAAACTTCTAAATATCTCTTTTTGCTCCATTTTGTTTCATTCTACTGATTTATTTATGAAGCCTCTGACTGTTCTCTGGCTCGTTATTGAATCTTGAATCTTGAATTGAATTCAAGAGGCAGAAGAGGCTAGATTCTCCCTGCAAGTTTGGTTTTCTTTATCCCTGTAATAGACTGCCGACATGTCAAGATAACATCCAACGATGCTGCACTTGAAAATCGCTTAGTTTGGGCCAAAATGTCAGAAATATGCGTAAAGAAGCACTTCAGTGTTTAAGCAGTGAACATAATCTCAATTTAGAGAAGAAAAATTATACTTTTATAAGGAATTCCATGCTCTTACTTTTTTTTTCGTCACGACTTTCCCTAAGTCTCACTGTTATGAGGTCTTGGCATGTATGTCTGGCTGCCTTTTCACATGTGAGCCAATATTGCACAAGCCAACACACAGATCTTGTCCCAAATCAAACACGGGCCTCTTTTGACAAAGAAGTGGCACTGTCTGTTTATTTGGTGTATTCCCAACTGATGTGTGGCCCTTCTGAGGGACAAGTGTTCAGGCAACATCATTGCATGCGGCATGTGGGCCAGATAAAAATGTCTAGTGTGTCAGATGTGCCAGGTGTTTGGCTCTAAAGAGTGCTTAAGCTAACGGATGGATGGATGGATTATTCGTCTGTGTTTGCAGCATTTCTGCATCATGAGTTAGACCCTCCTTAGTTAAAGCTGGATTAACCAACCAGGCAACAGCAACAAAAACGTCTTAATCATAATCAGGGTTGTCTGATATTTAAACCAATACACTATAATGCTTGTTTTTGTTAGGTTGCATGTAAATTATAATTATCCTAACATGAAGAACTGATTCTTACGTGGGAAGTTGCACTTAACTATTGCGTCGTCGCACTGCAGAGGTATCCTTCCTGTGAACTAATTTGCAGTTTTGAGACAGGACAGGACAGATGGAAATGAAACTGACAGATTATGATGGAGCAAACAGATAAAAAATGGCAGACAGGGAAACTTTGGTGAGGAGGTATCTTGGGAGGGTCTCTCCTCTTTCTTGCAGAAGAGGAATCGAGAGTGATGGAAGAAGCTGGATTTTTTTTTGTCATGTCCTAACATTAGTTCACAGTAACTGCTTCTTTTTGCATATATCTGATAAGCACAGGGCTTTCAGAACAGTTCTCTGTGAAAAGAGAAGCAAAAAAGAAGAAAAGAAATCAAAAGCTATAATTGGTAACATGTTTTTCTTATCATAAATCTCTCGAGATCAATAAGAAAGCAGCTATACAAGACCTACCAGAAATGTAACCCCTCCCTACCCTGAAAAAATAAACTTTCCCACCCCCACCCGTTCCCATTACAGTACCTAGCTTGGTCTGTTCTGACCAATAGCATCATAGCATTTTGGCATGCATAATGTCAGCCCATCTGCCTCTTTTTG
Source organism: Helostoma temminkii (assembly GCA_900302695.1). Taxonomy (NCBI): domain Eukaryota; kingdom Metazoa; phylum Chordata; class Actinopteri; order Anabantiformes; family Helostomatidae; genus Helostoma; species Helostoma temminkii. The sequence continues at coordinate 15,829 of OMLM01007531.1, forward strand.
CATCCAAAGAGGTGAAGATTTTTTGTCCTGCATGCTTTGTTAGTGCATATGTATGCTTCTAAACACACACATCCATACACACTCTTATTGGTCTAAATCTTATATACACATTCATTAAGCTTGAGACTAAACTTCTATCAAACCTCCTGACATTATTAGTTAAATCAGTACCCTTATTGCTTGTGATGGAAACCCATGCAGATTCATCTACAACGCAAACTTTACATATGTACATTGTCATGACAAAAATGACCAATCAGCAGTGGCCTCGGGAAAAGTGACAGACAAGAAAAGTGAACGTTAGAACAAGATGAGGATGGTGGGAAATGATAGATGGGCTCAGTAGAGAGATCGATGCATATGTTTACATGTATGTATGTATGTATGTGGCTAGGGATTGGACATTTAAAGTAAATGATTTTTCATCTGGTAATCTAATCCTGAACCTACAGTGGATTCAAACATCCAGATCCTTCGATCCCACTTTGCCCTTTTGAGGCAAACTGATGCCCTGTAGGCAGGAAACAGCAATCCCTGTATAGGGTTAATGGGACTACTTGATATTTGGAGGAAAAATGCTTTTTAGTCGAGAGTGAAGTTCATGTAAATCTCATGTCTGTGCAGCATAGAGCTAGAGGCAGGAAGTGATAGATTATGTTAGATTAACACAGAGACTAGAAGCAGATGAAAATCACTTAGTTTGGACCAAAATGTCAAAATTATGCATGAAAAAGATCATTAATTAACATGTTGTGTCACTCTAGTTTAAGCAGTGCACATTATCCAAATATAGAAAACACCAATTATAATTTTATAATGGGTTCCATGCTCTTACTCTTTCTTTGTGACCAAAGGTTGCAGGTCATGACTTTCCCTATATCTCACTGTCGTCTTTTGTGCATGCATGTTTATGAATGCATTTAACAAATCAAATAAAACAGATTTGTTTTTGAGGAGTAGTATTTTTACATTTGAACAAAGCCAAGCTGTGTTCAAGTTTCCAGTGTTGAATCTAAGCTAGGCTAGTCACTTTCTGGCCACAGCTCTAAAGTTAGAGCACAGACATGAAATTCATACTGAGGTTTTTTCATCTCGGCAAGAAAGTGAATGCACAGATTTCCCAAAATGTCAAACTTAACTTTTAAATATGCAATCTTGTCCTCAACTGGTGCTCACACCTCCCAACACTTCCAGTTTAAATATGGAAAAGTTAAAGGATGGAGAAATTTCAGAGTAGAGGAAACATAGGTCTGGAAAAAGAATCCTCTCCTCTGATTTTCCAATACATTTAAAACAGAGTATGTATAATGATAAAAAGCCCAGTTTTGCCAATAAAAGAAAAAAAACAACAACAAAAAACCCCAAAGATTTTACATGATTAAACAAACACAATAGCAAGTCAAAATTAGGCAATAAACTGCAAAATATTGACTTTAAAAAATTTGAAAATATGAGATATCAAAAATCTAGGTTATTTTCTTCTTTTCCTTCAATATTGCAATTCTTTACAATCATTGCACCTTTATATTGTTTTATATTTTCTATTACTGTCAGAAATGGAAAAACATATTTTGTGACAATTCCTCCAGTGCCTTCTGGTGCGAGAGAAACCAGTTGAGGGCAGGAGCAGAAGACAAGGGGATTTAAACATAGATGAAACTTAACCAGACACATAAATCTTGTCTGCAACAACCGTAGGTCTGAAATAACAGCAACAACAACAACAAAACAAAAAAACAAAACAGAGGTAACATTTAACTTTAGATGAGAAAAAACACATCGATACTTGGACAGAAAGATAACACAGTGATCATAAAGTTAATAATACACATTGAACTCAACTAAAATCATCTCTTTGAGACACAAAGTTGACATTTGTGCATCTTTGTACAGAGGTAGATGGAGCGCACACGCACATGCACACATAAACACTGCAGCCTTGTGCACACTCGCCAACACACAACTCTTGTCTCATTTATCCACATTGCATATTTCTGTGTTTGTACGCTGTCTCTGTTGTCACGCTCTTTTTTCTTCTTCCTGTGTGGCGTTTGTCTTCTGCTCTTCTTTTACCACGGACTGTCGCTCCAGTATCCGTTCATCGTGCCTCCTACTGAGCAGCCACAACCGAAAAACAAAGAAAAGATGGACGGAGAGAAGAGGAAAGAGGGTCAGGTGGTGGGGGTTTGAGGGGGAGCAAAACAGGGAACGAAAGAGAAGCCGAAAAGGGAGAAAACTAAAAATATTGCCAGTGGCTGCTGAGTCACATTGGAGTCAGTGCAAGTAGTCAGCTGTTGGTGGTGGTGATAATGATGGTGGGCCGAACTCAGACCTGATAAAAACCATGCTCCTCACACTCACACGCGTCCAGGCTAAGAGAGGGTCACTCACTGTGTTAAAGGAATAGTATTTGCTTAATTGGGTTTAGCCTAGCTTAACAAAAACACTGGAAATAGACAGAAATAGCTGGCAAGAAATACTTTTAGCCCGTAAGCACAAATTGTTCCTATTTGTTTCTTAACAAATATGTTTTTTCCTTTTTTATAAACACAAACAATTTATGCCTAACAACAACAAGCATGGTAGCTTTCCCTCTGTTTCCAGGCTTTATGCTAAGCCCGGCTAATCACATCCTGACTCCAGCTATATGTACTTACAATGTTTGTCAGTACATACTTACTATACTTAGCATGTATGTACTTCTGAGTTTGCGGCTTAGCCTTCAGCTGAGAGCCCAGGTGACAGTGTGTGTACAGCAGATGGAATAATGGTGGAGTAGACCAGATCCCACCGCTCCAGTTTCCATGACATCTACACTAGAAGTCTTTGTGAGGCTAAAGGTCAAAGTTAATTGTGTGTGTTTACATACGGTTATTTCCTATAGCTGATTATATATGTACTAAATCTGCAGTGTTAATGCCCTTTGACAGTGATTCCCAACCGTTTTGGCTTGTGACCCCTTAAAGCTACCATAGCATATAGCTAGCTACAATCCCGCCCATTGTCATGTTTCAAATAAATACAATAGATGAATGAGGACTTGCTGCCACTGTAAGAATTTTCATCTATGTTTTATGCACATTTTCAATAATTCCATTTTAAAACTGGAAATGTTAAAAAATTAGAGGATTTTATTGGCAACGGATGAACATTATGGTGAGTAGAAGACATTCATTGGTTTTAGTTACTGCATTAGACTAAAACAGTAAAAATATAAAATGATACAAAATGACCAGTAATGAACTTTAATCATCACATAACAGTTGTGGATCAAAACATGATGAATTTAGCTCAGCTCTAATATACTGTACAGTTCCACTATGGAAATGTACAGACCTATACTTTGAATTAATGTCAAACAGCATCAACAGCAGCAAATTAATGCAGGAATTGATAATAAAATACTGAGGCTTTCTATTAAAATATGATCAAATACAAGTAAAAATAAAAGCATGTCTTTAATATTAACCCAATTCAATAATATGCTGGTTCTGTCTGCAGCTGATGTAAATAAGACATCATCTGAGAAGTCACAGTATCCAAGCTCCCAAAAAAGAATTTAGCTCTATTTTGGGGCTTGCACGGCTAAAATTATCCAGTAATTCAGAGAAAAAATATTTAATCTAATTTCAGTGATCTGTTTGACGTTTATGCTGCAAGTCCTCAAGGGCATTAGGTTGGGAACCAGTGTGCTATAGCATAACCTGCAACCCACCCAGAAAGAAGCTTCCATCCTTGTTCACACCTGCCCAACCACTAATATAAAAGTATGTTTTCATCGAGTGTTCGGATGGGAAGACTGACAAGGAAGCAGGAGACAGAGGATGAAAAGAGGAGATACCACTGCTTTGAAAAGCTGGCTATGGAGGTGAGACACAGTCTCTTCAGTCTTCCTGTGTGTGTTTATATTGTGTGCAAGAGGTGGTGTGTTTCATCTATTTGTAACACAAAAAACTGAAAAGCCTACATGGGGTTTTTCCTAAAGGTGCTGCAGTTTGGGGGTAGCTCCTTTTCAAAGATGCATGCTGCAGTAATATGTTAGAATCTACACGTGTCTGAATGTGAGTCTTAATATTAGAAAACAAGTCTCTTATTTATAGCTACTCCTAAGTATCAGTCTTAAAGCTTTGAAGTGCAAGTGCAGTTGAGACACAGGCAAGATGTAGCACAGGGAAAGCTAGAACTAACTCCACTATCATGTCAGTGTCAACTAACCTAGACTCTATCCCTGCTAATAAGGCAGATATGTTAAAATACGTTTGCTTAAGCATCTATTTTAGCTTAATCAGTAAGGTTTGGCTATTCTGTAGTTTTAGAACAGGACCATGTAGTAGCTAGGATAGTTTATTCACTGTTACTTCTATAAGAATGTGAGCAATGGTAATGAAAGAGCAGCTGGGATGAAATAAAATGTGCATGAGATGCTTGTTACATGATCACTGTCCCCAGGAAAAAACATTTCATTGTAGCTTTCTACAAGATGCTACAAGATGGAAGGGATGGGGGAGTGGCACCGCCTGAGGCCAGGTGGCTCGAAAGGCTCGAAGGTGGAGTTGGTGATGGGAGTGAAGCGCAGCGGAGCGCCCGTCATCCCAGAGATGTTATTGAGGCTGCGTGACTTCTCATAACCCGTGGCTACATACAGAGGCCAAAGGTTACAGCAGGGTTATGAAGTTGTTCACAGCAGGTTTTTGTGATATGGTTAAAAGTTGGAATGGTAATGTAACATGTTCATGACAGAAAATAGTCATGATAAGGTCATAAAGTATGTTATGTTGCGACAGCATTGCATATCAGAAATAGCAAATATAAACAATTTGTTACAGTTACAAGCATTTGTAATTGAAACAAAGTCAAAAAGAATTCAAAACAAAACCAGCACAAATCAAGTAAAACATTTTAGACCAAAGGAGGAAGTTGGAAAAAGACAGACAGACAGATGGGTGGAGGGACAAACAGATGGACAGACAGACAGACAGACAGAGACAGGACAAAACAGGAATATGGGTTACGAAATTAGAAGCCAAAATATCCTTAGACACCTAGAGGTGCTGCAGCACCAACATGAACTGTGGGGGGGAGGGAGGGAGCGCTAGTCCAGTGGACGTATCCAAAGCCTTTTGATCTGAAGACAACCCTTAAGATATTTGTGCTCATACATCCACTGGACTACCTGCTCTGGGATTCCCAAGAGCACATCAGCACTGCTACACGTTGCTCAGGAATAAGGACACACTTGGTGGTTTAATGTTTTTGGGAAACTCAGAGCAACGTGGGTGGGTAAATCATCTGGAACTGAGCACAGTTAGAAACACATACAATCCTCTTTAACAATACTAAATCAGTTTACTTCACTGAAGACATTTTGATCCCAGAGTCCAGGTGTTTTAGCCAGTTTACCGGTAGGTACAACAGGCTGCTGTTAACAGGGAAACAGTTAGAAAGACAAGCAGACTGACTAAAGACAGAACCCTTTCCAAAGTAATAGTTAGAAATCTACAGCCACACTAGCAGCTCTGTGAGCCTGTATTTGTCCAGGGTTGTGCTTTGAGCTGAGCCAACTATTATTCTCACAAAGATAATGCTAACATGTAAATGTTTTACAATCCTAAAGTAGCGTAGTTCTTATGTTAACATTTTAAAATTAGCAAATGTTAATTGGAATGGTATGGGTGTCGTGATGGGTAGACTGGAGTGGCAGCATCATGTAAACCTTCAACATTTTGGTTGGATACCGTTGAAGAATGTGACGAAACTTTACAGATCATTTGTTTGTGTGGCAGTTGTACCAACAACCATACCAGTATTTCATTAGGGATATGGAAACATCAGGGAAGGAACATGTTAGAAACCTCATCACTACCTTGCCATTTTATATTGGGAGCATATTCCTGCATACATATACGGTGCCACTGAATGCACCATCAGTTTTACCAGATGTAGGTCCTAAAACCCTGTAATATTTATTTCATCCTCCTTCTACCTACAGTTTGATGTATTTATCTTAATATTTTAGCTCAGACCCATCTTCAATATCCTCACCCCACATTTTTCTACATGCATTTTTTGCTTTCTGTGTTTGCTTTTGTGCTCTCCAGTTCTGAGATGGACCAAGACAATATACGGTATACTCACAAATGTATTCCTGGATTTCTTAAAATACCTCCATTACCAAGGTACTATATATTTTCTTGGTGGAACATTCATCTTAGTGAGTTTCCTCATAGCACATACTATTAATCATTTCTAATGAGCTAAAGGGGTCCAGGAAACCCAGCACAACATAAACCAGCTAAAGGCACAATGGAATGCTAATCAGAGTTGAACTAGTCAAACGTTTTAAACAAGTACATGAACTACTCTGCAGTCTTATTCTCAGACACTCACTAAACATTAGGAGGACAGTAACAGTGTTTACAGGGTTGGTCACTGTCAACATACATAATGCAAAGATCTCCAACATCACAAGGCTTCAGACTTCATCTTAAGACCTTCTCTTGAATTGTAACAAAACACTGCTTTGTCACAGTGATGGTGATAGTGGCGAGCCTAGGGGTGGTGACACTGAAGTTATGTGACTGTTTACTTCTGGCAATAAAACTAACTTTAAGCCAATTGTAGATGTTTGGTCCTGAATAAATCTTCTAGCTCATTGATACAGTCATCTCATCTCACTCGTTTATGATGAAGCTATTCCTAAACACTGCTACAAAAATCATTTTCATAACAGGAAAACTTTTCATTATTAAAATTTTGATAAATTATTTTACTATGTGTGTGACATTAATATGTGACATTATTTGATAAGAAACTGGTTTGAGAGCTGGTGTGTTGTGAACGCTGCTGTTACCACCCATGTGTAAAAACTCATGTTGTTCTTGGACAAGTCTTGTGAAAAGCTGAAAATGCTAAAGGGCAGCTTTACCTTGCAACCTCATCATAATAGCTACAACAAGAACAAACCCCAAATCAATACCTACATAACTCAACAACAGAGTTTTTATTTCCTACCTACTCTCTTACAAAGGATTTACCCTTGTGAGCTTAGTCTGACAATAGTTTCAACACAGCTGAAACGTTAGATGCTACGTAAAGAGGAAGTGAAGCACTGATGGACTAATGAGAAAATATCATAGTGTGGTTGATTACAGTTGTGGAAACGTCACAGTTTCACTCCATTGAGGTACAAAGATAAATGAGTCAAGGTTAGGCACAAAAGAATTCAGAGTTAGGTGAAAAGGTGAAATAAGTACTTGTTAGAACAATATTTGTTAAAACACAGAGTGTCTGACATGGCTGACCCTTAATAAAATAGTGTATGTCATTGCTCTAGGTGTCAAATATTGACACCTGAGGTATTACTGTTATTTGACCTCCCCATATGTCACCTACTGATATAAAGGGGGAACCTTTAGTGTCAGTATGACACGCCAAAGGACATGACAAAGCGTCATTATGTGATGCCCTGGGAATGAGATTGACCTGGATAGAGAGAAGAATGGTTTCTGCTAAATAAAGGCAAATTATCTCAGTCAATCCCAAGCAGAGGCCAGAATTAACCACAGACTGCTTCAAGAAACACAAGATGGCACAGACCTCTAACTTGTCCGTCGAGCATGTAGGAAGAGCAGATGAGTCAAGAACAGAAAGAGTCTGCAAGTTGTGATATGTAATACTTTAAGAAGTTTTATCATTTTAACTCCATGAAATGCTGAGTAACAGCTGAAGAACAATGTTGATGTCCATTTACTGCACAGATATAGTATAATTTATATTAATCTGCTGTAGTGTGAAGTCTGTGCTGCTAGATAAAGCTGAAATGACCAATAAGAATGTCTCTGAGGTATGGCTCAAACCTCAGGAGGCATTCTGGGTACTAGATGCCATGGTGACACATCTGGGTCACGATGTTCTAAAGACCTAGCAATTCAAAACACTGTATCCTGTATATTTATGTGTGTGTGCACACATGTGCATGTGTACAAATGGGTGTGTGGACTGTGCAAACACACTTGTTTGTGTGTATGCGTGCATCTACATTTTCGTGTTTCTAGAATATATCTTGGAAATCAATGTCTTTGTGTAAATTACAGCTTCATATATGCTTTGTGTATGTGTGTGTTAGGTATTTGCGTGTGTTTACTGTGTAGCAAACATTCTGCTCTGTTTAAATAGCTGTGTTTGCAACATCAAGTCCTGTACCCACAGAAATAAATCAGCGGCACTGCAGCTCTTAGCTGATTGGGACACACACACACACGCACACACACACACACGCAGAGAGAGTAGTGGTAGTGGTATTTTTACTTGAATCAGTATGGTTCAGGGTTCAGCATACAGCAGCAGTTTATGGTGACTTAATGAATATCATTGTGAATATGAGCACAGCTCTGCAACAGCAACATTTTTTCCTAACAAAAAGCAAAGAGAAAAGCAAAGCACATTATCGATCAGCTGCTACATGTCTCAGCGCTTTAAAGATTCAAATGCAGTGCGTGCTTCTGGAGTGGCTCACACTGTAACACAAAGTTGAGCTGAAAGGTGCTTAGCATCCATAATGAGCGGCTCTCTGCAGCTCTGCAGCACATTCAGCATGAGGCAGCTTTGCCTGTGATCTGCCACTATATGTGCTGCGTGTCGTGCTCATTGCCTTTGAAGCTAATTCATCTTATATTATCCTGCAGCTTGAGTTGGTGGAATGACTTCATTGACTGAACGACTTTAATCATTTACTGCACCAGGCAGCGATGCAGTACTGAGAAACGTGTTAGGGTAATGTAATTACTGTGTCCAGTTCTGTCACGGATTACAATTTGAATTGTTATGACGATATTACCTCAAGGCTCTACAAATTCAAATTTAGTAATGTTTTCAAACCAACACATTTTTAGCAGCCACTAAACCAACAGTAATGAATGTACTAAAATATTTATTAATTGTTTCCCTTTTAAATGATCTCACCTGACACAGATTCATCAAAAAGCGCAGAAAACACAAAGAAACAACTCAACATAATCTTAGGTAGTAGCAATGTTATTTGTGCTTTTGAAAAAAAACAACTTTTTGGTCATATTTTTGTGGTTGCATGTGTTTGCCATGCTCGTTTAAATTTTGTCATCATTTATCACCTTTCACCACAGCCAGTGTGCAGTCTTTCTTGGTTTTAGTCTTGCTTTTTTTTGCCAAGATCTATGCTACACAAAATGAAGCTGTTGCATGACCACACCAGCTCTGGTTGGAAGATGCAGCCCAAATGCACTTTTAAAGCCCTCTTCTAAGATCCCTCAGTAAAGTTTGTGCAGAAAATCTGGTGTTTCTTGGTGCGTTGCTTCCACAGGTTACTGCAATGCACTCATTGCAAATTAAACACGTTGGTTTAGTGTTTGGATTTGGTGGTAAAATGAACAAGTATTTGTTGGGCCAGGCAGGGTTTTAGGCAAAGGTTTTCATTGTCAAGTTTACACTTCTGGTTTGAGAAAGACATATTAGATTGTGGCATAGAAAACTAAACTATGGTCGCTGTGTTGTACACTGAACATTGCTATACTAGGTAAGTGATGCATTTACTGTCTCTACTGCTGTAAGCATTCTTGTAAAATAGGTTGTTGGTGAGTTTTTTTACTGTCTTTCTGATGGAACAATGGGCTGCGCCACTTTTCTTCTGGGCCGCATGTGGCCTGCAGGCCTCCATTTGAACAGGCTTGTGTTACTGTTTTTTTATGCAAAGTGCAGTCAGTTAATTTCAGAGGAGCTTCAGATCCATAACTAGCTTGTAACAGTAATTATTATATTACATTCCAAAATGAATAGAATTGGTGAAAAACTGATCATATTCAGTCCACACTTTAGGTGTCCTCATGAAATCAATAGTTTGCCCTATTTAGGTTGAGGGGTTAAGCATATAACAACTATAGCTGACATATCTGATCTAATGCTTTATTGAAATTCTGTTAAATAAAGATGAAATCTGTTGGTTGATTAAGTTGGTTACATTTTATTTTGCATTTATTTTATGCAATATAAAAAGTATGATAGCACGCCTGCGATCCCTGTGGGGATGAAGCGGTTCAGATAATGGATGGAAAAGCATGATTATTGTCTACAGGTGTAGCCCAATTCACTCAATAAAATTAATACATCCAGGTTATTATTTTAGAAAAGTATGTCCAAGTTGTATATATTGTTAGAAACATGTAAACTACATTGAGTCAAGTAACAGTACAAACTAGCATAAGTACACAGGCCTCAGAAATGTATTTAGTCTGTCAGAATTGTACTTCTCAGAATTGGTCACTAATAATACACTGCTCAAAAAAATTAAAAGGAATGATCTTGATGAATGAAATCTTCTAGTTGAAAATCTTTATTCATTACAGAGTGGAATGCAATGAGAACAAAATAACATAAACTTGATCAAAGGAAATCGAAATCATTATCCCATGGAGGTCTGGATTCAGAATCATATTGGCGATCCAACTTATGTGGAAATTCCTTGAGGCAATTCAAAATCCGGCTCACTAGTGTGTGTGTGTGTGTGTGGCCTCCACATGCCTATATGCACTCCCTACAATGTCCGGGCATGCTCCTGATGAGATGGGCATCAGTCAACTCCTGGACAGTCTGTGGTGCGACATGGCATCGGTGGATGGAACGAGACATGATGTCCCATAGGTGCTCGATTGGATTCATGTCTGGGGAACTGGTAGGACAGTCCATAGCATCAATGCCTTCATCATGCAGGAACTGCTCACACACTCCAGCCACATAAGGCCTAGCATTGTCATGCATCGGAAGGAACCCAGGGCCCACTGCACCAGCACATGGTCTAACAGTGGGTCTGAGGATCTCATCCTGGTACCTAATGGCAGTCAGGGCACCTCTGGCTAGCACATAGAGGTCTGTGCAGCCCTCCAAGGAAATGCCTCCCCCGACCATCACTGACCCACTGAAAAACCGGTCATGCTGGATGGAGTTGCAGGCAACAGAACGTCCTCCACGGTACCTCCAGACTCTGTCATGTCTGTCACATGTGCTCAGTGTGACCCTGCTCCCACCCGTAAAGAGCACAGGGTGCCAACGGAGAATCTGCCAATCCTGGTGTTCTCTGGCAAATGCCAATCGGCCTGCACGGTGTTGGGCTGTGAGCACAGGCCCCACTTAAGGACATTGGGCCCTCGTACCACTCTCATGGAGTCTGTTTCTAACAGTTTGAGCAGAAACATGCACATTAGTGGCCTGCTGGAGGTCATTTTGTAGGGCTCTGGCAGTGCTTTTCCTGTTCCTCCTTGCACAAAGGAGCAGATAGCGGTCCTGCTGCTGGGTTGTTGTACTCCTACAGCCCACTCCACGTCTCCTGGTCTACAGGCCTGTCTCCTGGTATCTCCTCCATGCTCTTGACACTGTGCTGGGAGACACAGCAAAC
>OMLM01007532.1:0-17836 GCA_900302695.1 Helostoma temminkii
TGGCTGCATTATGCTTACATCAGGTGGGTCGTCCACCGACTGTCATCTCTATTGAATCCCATCTGGCCTGCAGAAGTAACCCAGCACATGCTGACCTGCTCTCATTTGCTGTCACAGAGACAAAGATGCAGGACATGACTATAAAGAAAAGACAAAGCAGAGGAGGAGAGAGGGCTCACCTGTGAGCCACAAATGCCCCGTTCAAGTGGGACCTGTTTTGACCTGTTGCCACGAGGCCCCCAATGTAAGAGGTGAGGAGGGAGTGGCCATCTGGTGTGTGTTTGTGAGTGCATGTGTGTGCTTTTGTTTATGTTCCAAGACATTAACAGGCCAGGGGATCTTTCTAGCAAATGTTATGATACATAAAACAACATAAAAATATAATTAACGCCCCAAAACATTATTTTCTACAAATAAATTGCTTCATTCGCGTCATCAGTGGATGACATAATGAGAACAAATTAAGTAATTTCCTTTTGATGTATCCATTACCATTTGATATTTATATTTTTATTCGTGTACAGCAACTCATTTGACTTTGAAATGGGATCATATCATATGTGAGACTCTTTCCACAAAATATAGAACTTGTGACCGGAATGCAAACGACGGAGGTGTGCTGTTTAAACACAAAATAACTTACTATAACTTTTTTTATTTTGTATATTTAGAAGCCTGAAACCAATTTAATGTTGTGTGTGATGATAGCTGAAGTGTTTCAGCTGGCAGAATGTAAATAAGGGAGCACCAACGGACAGAAATCTGATGAGTTTGCCTCTTTACCTCGCATTATTTCATGCAACTCTGCCTGACATTGTGTATCAGTAAATAGGGTGTAGCTATTTACTCTGGATGTCATTTGCATTTAGGTAATATCCTGACCACAGGATATTCAGATCTGAGGAGGTGTAGCATTAGTATTAGTAATTAACTATAGACACTTGGTGTGTTTGTGCATGTGTCTGACTTATTGTTATAGATTATTTCATTACCTTTTTTTATTATCAGTATTACTATAGCAAGATAAGACATTTTAAAAATCCTCTGACAATGACAATAATGTGATCCTCTATTTTTACAGTGAAAGGTCAGCTGCTTCTATGATTGTAACAATAATAGTCAAAACAAAATCATGCACACTAATCTGAACGATAACATACAACAACTCAGACAAGGAATGACCTTTGTTGTTTATATGGAATAGCTGGTTTTCTGAAAATCCACAATCATGCACACAAACACACAGACACACAGACAAGCATGCACAAGCATATATGAACACACACTTACCTCTTGAGACTATCTGAAAAATCTAATTGGGATTTAAATTGGTTTGAGGCCTGGGGGCCTTGTTTGGCTGTGGTTTGTCTGTCTCTTGTTTCTTTCTCTCTAAGGTCATTTAGAAAGTGCTTGTTTAGGGATGAGTGATTAGCAGAGATGTCCAGGGGCTTCATACTCATCTGAGGCTTCCTGGAAAAGCAGGCCAGACCTGCTACAGTGGCATGGCTGAGCAGTGGAGGCTCCGGGGCTTTGCTATCCAATACAGTGGGAATTTTTCTGTGTTTGTGAGCTTGGTGTTTCAGAGCATAGGTGGCATTTGTGATTAAAAGGCATGTGTTGGAATAGCATACCATGGCGTATCAAAGTTTAGATTTTGAAAAGTTTTATTATTTGGCCCAGACCCTCTAATATTAAGAGACAACATGCTACCACATTTTAACAACAGCATTTATACACACACACGCATGCACGCATTTATGCACACACATCCTAACACATGCACAAAAACAGACAAGCATTCGATTTAACAAAGTCCTCTGTTGACCCTGACATCCAATTTAACAAACACCAGTTTAAAGTCCTGTTGACATGAAGCAGGAAGCGAGAAGAGAAAGAGGATACGACATGAGGAGAAATCGGCTCCTTCTGTTCCTTGTCACTCCAGATTATTGAAGACTTACCCAACATGCACCTGGGGGAATCAGTGTCTGTCCACCCGAGTCTCTCTGTCTCATGTTGCTCTGCTTCTCCCTAACACACACACACACACACACACCCTCTCTTTCTCTTCTTCTCTTCATCTCCTCGTAATCAAATGTGTGTCTACTGTACTCTCTCATCTTCCCTCACATTTTTTTTTTTTTTAAGTGTTAGGGCTCCAACGGGTCCATCGTGGGCAAGGATGTCAGCCTGTGTATGTTTATACATATGCGTACATGTGTGAGCAGATGTTTGCTCGGGGCAATCTGGTATGTCCGTCCCTGATAGCTCAATAGAAATGTGGGACAAACTTGAAATCACAAAAGAGCTTTGCATTGAGATGTATTCAGCACACATACATACTGAATAACTAATAGGACTGTGATCAGTTCATCTCCATCAAATCATACTGGCCTCATTTTTGGCCCGACTATTCATTACATGACAATTTATTATAATTTGCATTATTTCTACGTGTTCAAGGAGGAGGAAAAATACATCTGTTAATAGCGTGAATCCCTTGATAATGTCCCAGCAGAATAGGCTTCTCTACTCCATCTGATATTAATACACACAGCTATAGTTATTACAGTTATTTATACATTTTACTTCACAAAGACAGCATACCTCAGTGAGCACCAAATATATTTTGTCAAACTCTTTAATGGTAATTTAATGAACCGTGACCTCTGGATGACAATTAATGCCAAATGTATTTCCACAATGTTCATTTATTACTGGCTAATTTTACCTTGCCTGCATTTTCTCCTGTGCGGATATTCATGTAAGTCTCGTTTAAATGAGCTCTTCATCATTAGTTAGCCTCACCAGGACAAAGACTTCTCTGTCCACTTCCTAGAAGTGCATTTGAAAATCCAGCTATCAATTCATAATGAATATGTTTATGAAAAGCAGACGCTGATACATTAACTGTCCTTTAATAGTGAGTGGTTTTGATGGCGATGATAAACCCAGATGGATGCAATAATTATTGGAGTACAAACAATGAGATGTGTGTCACAAAGCTTTTTTTTTAACAAATTTAAAAAAGTCATTTATTTTATTGACATGATTGATCCAGAACCAATCAGCCCCATGAAGTCCTCTCACTTTATAAGGCTTATCATAAATCTGAAGCAGTTGTTTTGTTGGCTCAAATGAGTCAGTCATCACAAGATCTCAAAAATATCTATTTTCCTCTTGTTCCCTTTTCTCCCCCCACCCCTTCTCACTATGTTTCCAGTCTATCATACATCCCCCCCTTACTGGGATCAGTGGGGCCATCACGCGCACACCTTTGATGTCTCCCAGAGTTAAGCTGGTTTTGAAGTCAGATTAGTGAATTGTAAACACCCTTTTAGACCTTCAGACTCTCCATCGAATGAGGCAGAGTAAGAGAGTGAGAGAAAGTGAAAGAGTTGTGGGATTAACCCATACACTACATCTCAGAGGTTAGCCGATCTGAATCAGCGCTCCACGTTGCCATATGCAAAAACATAAATTGAGGTGTTCACCTCGTTTATCATCTGCTTTTCTCCCCTGTCTCAGGGGAGAAAATGCATTTCATTTTATTTTGGGGGTTGTGTGGAAAAGGCCGGATTGAAGCAGACAGTAGATATGTGTGGAAGCAAGAGTGCCCTCTCAACTCACAGACACACACACATACACATGCATATATACACACGTGTTTGGAGAGAGGGTAGTGTTTTTCAGACGAGAAGCCCGTCTGTCTCTTTCACATTCCATTAGTTCCTGGAGCTACATCAGAGGGCAGAGAGAGCACACAGACATTCCTGCAAGACGCAGATGTCAGGATCAAAAGTCAGACAGACTCCTGTACGCAGCAGGGGGAGAAAGACAGAAAGGAAGAAAAGAGAGAAAAAGAAGCAAAGGAAGAGAAAAGATTTTTGCTGGGTATGGATGCATCTTTTTGAACATCCTGTTTGTGGAAACCCAGAAAGAAGAGTACGCTCCTTCAGCAAATTCTCCAATTTTCTGGAAACAAAGGCCTCGTCTGCTGCAGTGTGTTTCCATCTACACCTGTAATGCTTTGTGTGTTTACTGTTCTCAGGGCTATTGTTGCTATTGTTACTTACTGCTCTCTTGCTGCCAGGCTGATGGGAAACCATGCACCATGCTGCCTACATCTTGTGCCTTGTTTCAGTTATTAAAAGGCACGGGACCAGATGGTGTGTCTGTGTGTGTGCGTGTCTGTGTGTGTGTGTCTCCAGGTCTACACTTTGGCTCCAGGCTCTTCCAGAACTGGCACAAGCCCAACTGGGTCATCCATGCAAAGACATTTTCTCTCCTCCTCACTAAGAGCGCATCTGTGTAGGCCTTTACATGGGGAATGTGTGTGTTTGTGTGTGTTATTTTATTAAAGATACAGTATGTGTCATAGAAGAACTAGGAGTGCTGGGCAAAATATGATTGCTCCTCAACAAAACCTAAATTCTGTTCTGCATATGTCCATCTCTCCTCCTGGGTTTCTCTCTTCTCTCTGTTTATTTTCCATCTCATTTGTTTTTTATCTCTTCCCTCCTCTTATCTCCAGCCAGCAGGGCAGCCAGGTGAACACTGAGTCAAGTGATGCTATTTTGGTGATTTACACTAGAGAACTATAGGAAGAGGGAGAAAATAAAAGATCACTGCGGATTTGGAAAGAGGGGAAAAAGCAGGAGGGAGTCAAGGTGGGTAACAGCGAGCTGCAGACATATGTGCAGGGACACAGAAGGTAATGGCAAAGGATGGGAAAGTAAACACGTTCAGCATTGGGATGAAAAGATAGGAAGACAGAGCGAGTTAAGAAGAGCCATAGGCCTAGTAGAGCTGTCAAGACGGCCAGGGAGTCGCAGGACTACAAACTGTCAGGAAACGTGTCCTTCCAGGAACAACCAGAACTTATCACAACCATTGTATCGTGATAACAATATTTCTTTAAGTAGAAAAACATAAACCATAACCCATTTTGTCATAGGTTCAGCTGAGTCGCTTACAGTACATGTCAATGTCACATTAAACTGACTTAGAATCAGAGATTGGAATTCAGCTCAGAGCTTCGCTGCACATCTTTTATCTATCAAACCGTGTGTATCTCAGTCATGAAACAAAAATTGAAATTTGACAAACAGGACACGCCTCTGTTTGCTTCAAGCTGATGCTTCACTCTGTTTAACCCCCAAAAAAGAAAAAAAAAGTGATATTATGTTATATTCTTATGTTGTGCTCTCCATGTCTTCACCTTGCAAAATACAATATATAAACTGCAAATATGTAAAAGTGCATGACTCCTGCCTATTCTCCCACCTGTCTCATTGCTAATCCTGCAGTCAGACACCACCTGCCATTCAGTCTGTAGCGGCAGAGGGCAATGATTACATCAGTCCTCAGAGGGCTGACCAGATCAATACAGAGTCACTGTCCAGTTCAATGCAATCATGGCCACTTGCTAATGAGAAGAACAAACATATAAACAGAGAAATGAAAGAAATTGTTCAAGCTCTGGTCTGTGGTTTTTAATCAAAGCGTATTCCTGTTGTAGATGCATCTTTTCAGAAGCACGGATGCTGAGAACTACAGTTTTTCTTGATCAATACTGCATCATGATTTTGGCATTTACTGCAGCCAGACTGTGCCAATCTCCCTCTTTCCTTTCATCTGATTTGTTTTGTATGAAGTGTCTGTCTTCCATTCTGCCTGTCTCTGACTCTCCCATTGTCTATCATGGGCTCTCTTATTTGGCTCCCTCTTTCTCTCTCTTGCACATCGCTGTTTAATGACGGTAATTTTCTACCCAGGTCCGAGTGTGAGCTGATGTGGCGAGGCTCTTGGCCCCCTGCTGTTCCTGATGAGGCATGATGGGAAATTACCCAGAGCTCTCTGTTGTCAGATTGTAACTCACTGTTTGGTTGTAATAAGCAGGCAAACCCCTGCATGTGTGTTCATGCACACACACATACGCAGACACCTCTGATTGTGTGCATTAATTACACTGTGTGAGATCACCACGGTGACCACAGCTGCGTGGGCCACGCCTTGCTTTCCGGGTCACTTGGGTCATCAACTCCCCATAACAGCTACAGCACAGTCGCTGTCAGACACAATAGCAGATAATGAGAGTTCTCCTTGCTGTGCTTGCTGTTCAGATACCACTGAAACACTTCCTCCATCCATCTATCACTTGCTTTCACTTACTTTCCCTGTCTGTCCTGTCATTCCCCTTAACATTTCCAGGTTGTCCATGATGTTGTGTGTGTGTGCGCGGCCACCTGCAGTGTATTGACTGACGTGGGGTACAGTGCTCACTGGGGCACCACCGCTGGGTGAGTGGATGGTGGTGGCGAGGGTGGAGGGGAGGCTGCCCCTGTCACTGTGGTGTGTCACCTCTGCTGCAGCGTTGTCACCAACAAATGGAGCTGTAGTGGAACCATGTAAAGAGAGTCCTGCTGAGGTACTGTTTGAATCAGCTTGGGGCCAGTGGGGCACTGCAGGTTCTGTTTGATCAACATCAGCGGATGTTGGGAGGATGTCGACCGTCAGCATAACTGCAAATGACCATCCACAGTCAACACAGACAATGGATACTTATTAGTAGTGGTATACAGCATTTAACCTCCTATTTTCATTCTGTTTTTGTCATTAACATGACAAAAACAGCATTCCTAAAATGTGGTCTTAAATCTAAGGATTAAATTAATGTTCTTTTGTAACTTTTGAAAGCTAACTTTTACTGTAGTTTAGTATCAAACTCAGAATTAGTTTAGTAAAGTAAAAAATCCTCGTCCAAAGTCCTTGCCATGTTTTTTCCAGCAAAATGAAATCTGACATCTATGAATGTGCAAATGTTTTTCATTTCAAAAGTCTAACTAAAAGATGCAAAATGTTTTCTAGATCACTGTAAAGTCCAGTCATTGTGTTTTCACATTTTCGATCTCCAAACTATTTAGTCACAATGTTGCAAATTCTTTGTGCACGTTTTCATTTAGATTTAAGACGAGCACAGAGAAACTTTCCACCTCCAGCAGAGCAATTGGAAAACAATCGTCCAGTGCACTTTATTCCTTTTTTCAGGCAGTTGTTGTATTGCACATATTGTTTGTACTCAGTGTGAGTTGACAGAAATTTTGAATTTGAACTAAGATATGTGCTAATAAATGTGTACTTAAGAAGAGCTTTGGACATGTCCTCACTTTAAAGCAAATCAGGAGCATTTCACAAATTAGAAATCAATGAAGCTAATCTCAATTTAATCTAATCTAGAATCTAAAATAGTCAGATGTCCACCCATCATTATGAAACACTTGTTATGCATGTTAGTTATACGTCCAAAGTGTGGGTTGGTTAACTACATTATTTAGTGGATTATTTGGAATATTACAAATATTATGGACTGTACTGTACGCTGTGATGATGTAATGATCTGTATCAGATTTGATTGTGAAGCCTCATTTTAATGGGCAGTGAATCTCCACATCACATCTTTGATATACTGTGTCTGCAATATCTGTATCACATTGAGGGCACTGTAATTACTTCTCTCCCTGCAGCGCTGGCTGCCGTGCCCAGCACCTCACTGCATTGTTGTGGAGGTACCCTTCTAAGGGATGCTTTGGTTAATGGATAACAGTGAGCATAACCACTATCATAGTGCCGCCGGCTGAATGTGGACAAAATGGCAAGGCCCAACTAAACTGGTGTGACTGAGAAGAGTCTCAGATAGGGCAAAATCAGTCCGGCACACACGTGCACCCAGGGGCCAGGAGCTGACAGTAAATAAAACCAGAGTTCCTCCTTAATTAGCTCTCTGCCTGAGGGTGAAAACACAGAGAAAGTGTGTCAGTCTCTCTCCATGTTGGACACTAAGCTGCCACCCCATCCCTCTTACCATGGAAGCCAAGAAACACGACATATCAGTACACTGATTTGTTTGCAGATGTGGCCTTTAATTACTGAAGTATGAGTTTATTATTGTGAAGTTGACATATGTATTTATTTATTTTTACTTTTTTTTAATTGTCAGTCACTGCAGAATGGGCACAGCAAAAATGACAGTCTTCTGAAGAGCCAGCAAAAATAGATAGTTAGACGTGCACTCTAATCGTATCTAATTAGACCTTGAAGTAAAGTGAATTTAATTTTAGATGAGAATGTCATGAGATATCTGAATTCACTGAGATGAATATTATAAATGCTGATTAAATTTAGCAATTACAAGGTTCTGTCTGTCTCTACCTTTGTGCATCACTGATGTCTCAGCCTCTTATTCTAAGTTCATTATGATTTATAAAAACGAGCTCTCCAATCTGCAGATGACCATGAGTTACTGACCATCATCCATATGTTTAATAGGAGCTGTGAGCACCATAATTATTTTAAGTCTTGTTTAGTTCTGTTTATAAATATCATATTACATATATATATAAAAAATACACACACACACACACACACACACATATATAGAATACTGACAAATATATAATGCTGTAAAAATATATCGGTCTAAATAATTAGTGTAGCTTATGTAAAAGCTTGGTGGTGCTGGTTTGTTAGAGGAAACCCATTCAGTTTGTGATTAGAGGCTCTGATGGCAGTGCACTACTGACCCCTGCTGGAGTGATGTTTCCCAAAGATACACAGCGACCAATGAACAATAAAGTAAAGCATTTTATTTCCTCTCACTTAAATACTCCTGCTTTTCTTTCTTTATTTTTCAAAAACTTTCCTACATCTATTCTAACTTAAATATAAAATACCATTATTCCCAGTAAACATTCATTGATCAAATCCAATTATAGCACTGAAAGTTTGAAATCTAATATTTTTTCTGCAGGACTTACCATATTTTCATCCCTCATTTTATTATTATAATATAATAATAATAATAAGAATACATTTTTAAGGGGGATTACGACCTCTACTGGATCATTCATAGAGAGAAAAATCATGGGGATAGAGGGCATTGTGTGACCTGCAACAATAGTCTATAACTGGAATCATACCAGGGATATTGCAGCTTTGTATGTTTGCTAGTGTACCAGGATGCCTCAAATTACAGTTTTTAATCATTCAATCTCTACAGCAATAAAAACATTTAAACAAATCTGTTCAACAGTTTGTACATGCATCCTTTTAGCGCAAGTGGATAGTGTACATTTTCCCTGCCAGACAGGCTTGCGTCTCACACCTGACTTAACTGTGGCAGGGGTCTGAAAGAGCAACGGATTTACACCTCGTTGCCCATCCGATGTCAC
This sequence comes from Helostoma temminkii, assembly GCA_900302695.1. Taxonomy (NCBI): domain Eukaryota; kingdom Metazoa; phylum Chordata; class Actinopteri; order Anabantiformes; family Helostomatidae; genus Helostoma; species Helostoma temminkii. The sequence continues at coordinate 9,231 of OMLM01007532.1, forward strand.
TAAGCCATGGTTCAGAGGGAGGTGGAGAGTGCTTGTAAGTAAGACCTCTGGGGGGGATCAGGTTCAGGAGGTTAAATCCATCTTGTAGTGGACAAAGGCTCAGTCAAGGAGGACACAGAGGGAACTTATGTTTGAGTTCATCATTCAGTAGCGAGAAAACGTGGGGGTAGGGTGGGGTGGAATGGTGGAGTAGTTTGAAAAACTGTGTTTATCTGAACAGAAGCAAGGATTTTCTCTCTTCTACAGTTTGATGCTGTTTGAAAGTATCTCCACATCTGACCACAGAGTGTTGTCTGAGACACATTCTTGCTATAAAAGGCCAGCAACTGTATGAGATCAGACAAGCACAGGACACACGCCATTAACAGCGCATGGCAGTGGCCCTGCAGCCATAGCTGGGTATGAGTGGACTATCAGTCGCCACTGTAAGGAAAGGCCCAATTAAGAACATTAATTATGCTTCTTTGGCACTAACTCTATCACTCTCTTTTTAGCCTGGAGATCATTTGAGTCTAAGGCCATGGCTGCATGCTCCCTCTCGTGCTATAATCCGATCTAGTTGAGGAAGTTTGTCATGTTTGGCAGTACTGGACTTTCTGGGATGAGCTGGGATATCCAGATGGACAGGATAGCAGAGTCGAGCTCATCCACGGGGTAAGGATGTGAAGTCACACAGAAAATGCGGTGTGATCTCAAAGACTGATTCTACAAGGTTCTCCTAATGCACTATGAAAAACCTGTGAGGGAGACTGATGCAACATGTTCAACATCAGCACGCCTCACAGCTCTTTACTGACACAGAAAATGATAAACTAATACAGGCTTAATGTCAATTAGAATTTCTAAATATTGTGGATGTAGGAAAACTGTGGTTGATGTTATGAAGTATTCCTTCTTATATATATTGATGTTAATTATAGGGAGTGAAATGTGTTTTTACTGTTAACAGCCTCGTTCTGCCCGAGGCATGCTGCCCTAATGCAAAAAGAATTCTTCCTTCCTTCGCCCTTAGTTCCCCCTTTCCCCTCTTTTCACTAATTAGCAGGCTGTAGTACTAGAGTCCAGACTGACTTAAGTCCCTTTTCTTTACTTCCATCCTTCCTCCTTCAAAACTAATCTAATACAATTTGATTTCAAATATATTATTCAGATCTTGGAAATGTAATTGAACACTTAAAGAAAAAAAGGCTATAGTTTTTATCTAATCTGATGCTAGAGGGTGGCTTCAATGCACTTTTTCATCATCAAAACTACAGTACAACGCCCTGCTCAGAGTGGAGGTTACATGCCGTTTTGTCTTTGGAGAGTGTTGAGTATAACTTTAAGTGAAATTGCAATCTAATTTGATCCTACAGTGTTTTTACACTGACCATGCTTTAGATCATTAAACATTACAGTTCAATCTGACTCTTCTTTTTTGACTTGGACTTCAACTTGGACTCAGACTTGTGTACTTGTGAATAATGTAATGCATTATTTGACAGGTTCAGGTAACACACAACTCTATAAGTGACCACTTGACATCCCATTCACCTTAAAATATGATAGGAGTAGTGATCACACAAGTTTGTGGTCAAATTATAACAATAAAAAAAAAAAAAAAGATCTGAAGTGACCAAGATCCACAGAAGGTTGTCTAGTCTTGTGTGATCTGTGTATTTTGGGCCTAGATTATTGAGATGATACAGTTCAAATAAGCCTGCCCCGCTGAGGGCCATGAGTCTTTTAAGTTTTCACTACACTACGTTAGCTAATTTCACTCATCACTTCCTCCTCTCTGCAGTTATGCTAATCAACTAGTGCAGTGGTTAAAGAGAAAACCTCAATACTGTCTGCCCTCCATGGTTGTTCATTCCTGTAAAAGAGCATGGAGCACAGCGAAAAGCTGAGATATCATGCCCTTTTGACTGTGGGGGCTGCTGAACTGAAACTACACACTACTAAATATGTATATATACTGTATTTTCAGTACAGTATGTAGTTTCAAATACTATGCAAGAAAAGATTTACAGTTGTAATCACTGCCTGAATCTCGCACGTCCCAAAAGATGATCAGTTGATTCTGCCTGGACAGCCTGTCCGCGAGGTTACTCATTCACCCTTTTCTTTGCAACACACCATCCAGTTCTTTATGGGGACCAGTTTACAATACAATATGTTTTATGAAGATGGCTGTAATATTTAGCAAAATAAAAAGGCTATTTAGGTTATTTACATAATTTGCAAATGCTGTATACTGTGTGTAAATGTGCACAATGTGCATCAATTAATTGGAACAGCTATAAAACTGGATACTGGATACTAGATAGAGTATATTACACTAGTAACCATGTGCTGAGAGCCAAAGCTGACAGAGGTGATACTGTTTACCAAACATGGAAGATTTCCTTTTTACAATTGATCAACTTGCTACCTGATTGAGTTTGAATAGAATAGAATAGGATTTACTAGTTAGGACAGACACTATTAAGCAGTGTCATGAGCATCCTATACAGATTTCAGGTGAACTTTACTGAACTGAATGTGGTGGAAGTCACATTGCAATGAAACTTCTGTCATCTGAATATGGAAACAGATGATGATATCTCTTCATTTTTCAACCTTTGGATTTCACAAAACCCAATGATGTGTCTCCATCAAATCTTGTCCATCACTGTCCCAACCTGCAGCTTCCACCCAAAGCATAACTCAGCCGATGATCCAGCTCTAAAGTATTCCCAGATTACCAGACCTCAGTTTTCATGGCCAACAGAACATCAGCATGCTTATTGCTCTCACAGATTATCCCCACTATGTACGGTACATTAGCAAACTGTACGATTGGCCAACCCCCTGCCTGCACAATCAACAGAGAGCGTGAATGAATGATCAGCCATTAGCAGGTCGGGTGTGAACTATGAAAATGGGCTCTCACACCAATGACTGCAGGAGGCCTTGATTTACTTTAGCCTAGCCTAGCATCCTGCTAACAAGACCCCACTTGTTACACTGTGGCAGTGAATGAGCTACTGTAACATTAGCCAGCTCTGCCCAATGTAATGCAGTGGAACACAGACTAGTGTAGCGTGCTGAAGCCCAGTCTAGTGGAGTGCTGTGTGCAAGATCATAGCAAGACTCCTTGCTAGCATATGCTTGTGTTTAATGCGGCGACCTGCTTCTGCATGGTGAGTTTACACATATCCTGCAGTGAAGGTAGTGTGTGTGTGTGTGTGTGTTTGTGTATGTGTAATATCAGTAATCAGTGTACCTCAAACAAGCTGAGTATAACTAGGCCTGGTGTAGTGAGAGTGCTGTAAGTTACACTAGCTCCTTGCTAGGCTGTGTATACTTGTTTAAGTCGCTCTGTCTGTGTGTGTGGCAAAGGATAATAAAACTGGAGTGTCCATCCTCAGATGTCATCCACATAGGTAAGGCCCAACAGGTCAAGGTAACAGGAGGAGGTGTACTTGTGTGTTGTTTGCAATTCGTAGTGTTTTATTTTAAGTAAGAACATGCCTTAGGTGGGAAAATGTGACTGTTTGTTCTCTAATGACCTCTGTGACATGCATGCATGTGTGTGCACGCCTGTGCGAATGACATTTTAAAGCATTTATGACATCTGCACTGTGCACATAAGAGACTAAAGAGTGGTGAGGAAAAAGGGATGTCACTTATGAGTGTTGCAGAAATGCTACAGAAAGGTTTCAGTCTCAGCGGAGACTTGTGTGTATGTGTGCGGCTCATGCAGTGTTCGCGTGGTCTCTGTGGATACGAAGCTATTAGAGCTGCCAGCATGAAGCTTGCAGCGTGTCAAAGGTCAAAGCAGGATTTCAGATGGATAGACAAAATAAATCTGAGAGAGTGTAGCTACTATAGGGCATTCTCTGTTGTAATTTGTCAAAGTAAATGTGAGATGACTAAAGTAATATGAGGAAGTTAAAACCCCTACATCAGTACTGCAGGAGGTTGTTCATTATTTCTTTAGTTTATCTGTCTGTATCATAGTTTATCTTTATTGTCTTGATGTAAAATTGAAAATGCTTAGAAAAGTTAGAAAATAAGTTGTTCCCTTATTTTAAACTATGTATTTTTTTCTCCTTTCTGCTTGTCTTGGCTCAGTGATATGCACATGGTTTAATAATTCAGGTTTGATATAAAGGACACAGAATTTCAACACGCAAGAACCAAAGATGGCACATTAGTCACATCAGGGAAACCAAGATACTACTGATCGTGAGCAATTTTCTTCCTTATGGAGTTTGACAGTGCTGAGGTGCAGGAATGAGACAAGCAAGAGAATGTGATACATGCTTCAACCTCATGCTTATTTGATTTTGCCACTTTCACACCCCAGTGTAATTTCACAGAACAGAATCCTGGCTACGTGTTGGCTCATCGTACTCTCTCAAGTCAGTAGACCAGAGTGGACCCATAGCCACTGACTGAGCACGTGGATCACCAATGTCAGCTCAACACACTGTCGCCTGCTTGTGCATATTTATGGTTGTTATTGTTGGTTATGCATGTCAGAATGGAGCCAAGCTGTGTTGGTTCGTGGGCCAGGTTTTAGTTCCACTCACTTGTCTAAATGCACACACGAAGGCTTATCCAACACTGGCTACATTAGTTTGGTTTTAGTTTATTTGACTGATGGAGATGACAAGGCCTGTGTGAGAATTTTTTGGGTTGGCTTGTTTGCATGCACTAAAGGTTTTATTTTGTGAATCAAAAAAATGCATGTTGACTCATCTATTAAAGTAGAAAATGCACAAAAACACAAACAAGAGCTGCAATAAATCAACTAATTGCATAGTAAAGGAAGAAATAGAACCTGTCAATGAACTTTTTATTTGATGTTGTAAGTGATTTTAATAATATTTTATATAGTGCAATAAGAACAATGTATGAGTATCTAACAGAGGACAGTGAACACAAAGAAACCGTAAATTTTACACTTAAGTGGCTCTATCTGCTCCAGTGCTGTTACTTAAACGATGGCCTCTCTGTTCACTGCCACTGAGCAGCCTAAGGAGCATCAAATTCCTATCCCACTCCGTCATATTCACACCACGGTGCTTATCTTCTGTCCATCAGCAGAAACACATATTTCATAATCACTCCAAGTCACTTTTGAAGTTCTTCCATACATTAACATCTCATTTCCTTTATCCCCAACTCCTAATTGGTTCATGTCTGGGATGTGGTCAGTGGGTGTGTGATATGGACATTGTGAGCAAAGTCACCAAATAATGAGTAAGCTTTAAAACCAATAATGATTGAGCTTTACTATTTACTATCCAACACTAGGGATTTGTAGATTAGTGTCACTTTTTGAGCTCATATTCTCGACCCGTTGATGTGGCATCATAGACGACGTTCCCCTCATCTTCATGCAAGCCTGGAGTCATGATAACGAGCAACAGGATGGGTGCAGCAGGGAGACAAATATTGAATGCATGTGCTGTAAAGTGTAAGCACTCTTAACTGGATTCTCCTGATTTGTGCCAGTTTATGCCCCAGTGTCCTCAGCCGCCTCAGATATTCAGCACCCAGGCTCGTTATAAGACCTAATTCAATTGACCTGGAGATGTAAACACGTGTATCTCAATATGAGGGGGCCAGTTAGGAATGCAGTGGCACCGCAGTGACTTTATGAACTGTGAGAAACCTCAAATGCAATAGCGAGATTAGAAAGGTAATTGCAAATTTTGTAGTTATTTGACAAAGAGGGAGACGAAAAGAGAGAGGAAAAGAGTGGGGGGTCAGTGTACACCCAGCTAGTGTCCCATGCTTACTTGGGTGTAATGACCCATCAATGGCGACATCTTGTTTCATCAACTTCTGCTTCCTTTCACTTGTCTGTCTGGGCCCAGTCGCTCTCTCTCTCTTTCTTCTGCCCTTTTCCCCTCCTGCCTCTTGAAATCCATCTTCCTCTTTCGTGTTTTCCATTCTTGTCCTTCTCTAACTCAATGTGAGCCTCTGCTAGATGTAAAGACGACATCCAGAGCAGAGCATGATGCACACTACCATTCAGAAATATATTTAGACTCACAATGAAATTACCATGTGTTTGAAACAAAAACGGATTTTAAAACATTAACATGATCACAAATACAGTGTAGACATTGTTAACATTGTAAATGATTATTGTAGCTGGAAGCAGCTGTTTTTTAAAGGAATATTCACATTAATATATATACTCCTATCATCAGCAAACATTAGTACTGTCTTCCAGTAGCATGTTAGTAACTTTTTAATTAAAAGCATAAATTGACCATTAGAAAAAAACCCTTTTACAATGATGGTAACACAGCTGAAGAAATGAAAAACATGAACATGTGTGTCTGAACTTTTGACTGGTATTGTAGTTTTTTTGATACCACATACTGTTAGTACGTATTAGTATCACCATAATGTTCAACATAATGAATAAAGTTTGTTAATTTGGACCAATAATCATGTATAATGATAGGAATAAGATGACACACATATAATACTATTAGAAGATTAATCAGTCGGTCAACAGGAAATCAATTATTTATTTATATGATTTAATTTAAATTATTTTATAATTTAAGCTAAAATATGTGAAGAAAACTCTTTGGTTCCATCTTCTCAAATGTGAATATTTCCTAGTATGATAGTAAACTCATTTAGGACTGTTAGCAAAAAAGCAATGGGCATTTTTCATTACTTGATAAAAATTAAACTTTAATCAATGAATCTAGGAAACAATCAGTGTGTTGGTCACTAATGGAAGTAAGTGTTCTTTGTAGCAGAAAGCTCTATGCCCTGTCACCATCATGCGTTTATGCTCCATACTTTTTTTCCACATTTAATGTTCTACATGGCTTTTGTAAAATGCCCAGTGAGTTTCTCTTGAAATTTTAATAATTAAAAAAAGAAAAGACAAAGAAGAACAGTGAAAGTGGTGTGAACTGAAAACGCTGCCACGGCATAAACTGAAAGTGTGTGACTGTGTGTGTGTGCTTGTGTGTGTGTTTGTGGGAAGAAGCAGGGGGCCCAGCTGACGAGGCCTCTCACTGGGACACTGGCAGGCCTAACTCGCCGCAGGCCCGGCTCTCAGCTCCACCTCTGACAGGCTTCATACTTATTGCTCAATGACATTCGATGTTTTGCTTCAGTTTGCTGTAAGATTGATTTCCCAGATATGTTTGAAATATCTCCAGAGCCCTAGAGCAGGGTGACTGGCACAGTGGCACACAGAGAGAGAGCGAGAGAGAAAGAGAGAGGTGGTGCAGTGGGGGAGTAGAGGGGGAGAGGTGGTGTACAGGGTATTGGAAAAGTAAATATGAAAACAAATGCAGTTTTCAAAATCAACAGATGAGCTTTCTTATCTGTAGGATACTCAAGGAACCTCTGCCTCAGAACAGTGAAAATTAAAGTCACACCATTCAGCTTTCTTGTAAGCAAACTGTTTCATTTCGCTTCTCGCCATTAAGGGTATCCTTGTGGGTTTATAAGGTGTTAAGAGGATCTTTCTCTTAAAACATTCCCAAACTCAATTTTTTATAATTCATGAAATCAGGATTTTTCTTACAATTGTGTTACGTAGCTGGCAGTCTTTTGCTGGTGCATTGATACACTTCTTTGCATGTTACTGCCACCATCTGTCAGGCAGTGAAAGAACGCGATTCTGATGGCAAGACTGTGTATGGCATCGCTATTATGCACAGTACAAACAAAAATAATAGTTATAATAATTAAAAACATTGCTCTACTTTTCACAAAAGTTTCTTGTCTGAAAATCCTTTAGTGCAAAACTCAAACGTGTTTAGTTTAAAAACATGAAAAACGCAATAATTTATCAATCCCTTTCATTTTAGGTGCTGAAAACAGAAAGTTTTGAATTAAGCTCTATAAATAGTTTAAATTATTAACGGATAAGAAAATAAATTGTTTATATTATATGTTCTGATACTCAGTAAAATAATGAACGAATCATTGCTGCAATAGTAGTTAGTTATGCTATATGTGTCTATGTTGAGCTTTCAGTGTCCTCTCTCACAGTGCTCTTCACTCTGTGTTTGTTAGTGTCTTCCTTAAAAATGAAAATCAAACTACCAGTGAGAACTTATACATGTACACACTGTGTTGTACGATCTTGCTGCATTTTTGATGCAGCTTCTGAGCAGCTGCTGGTGAATTAACAGATCTTATATCCAGCTACAGCAAAACTGTTCATGAGCTTAGGAATTTCTAACTCACACAAAGTGTATGCATTTAGTCCAAAACTGTGATAACTTACAATATCCATGTAGTGTAGGCAGTGCCTCAGGTTCTGTAACCCACTCTTGAGCTGCCAAGTCATATGGATATACACTATTTAAATAGTTTGTCAAAATATCATTGCTCAGGTTTTTGATTCCTTTCTTTCTCCTCTCTCATCTGTTTCCTTCTCCATTAAGGGTGAATGATTTAAACTTTTTACTTTTTAATAAGTCAAGTTAACACTTTGTGTTCTCTATAGAAGAGACAGATGCTGATCAACGCAGGATAATGTGAATTCTGAGTTGAAAATAAATGGTACATCCTGATGCCTGATTCAGGGACAGTCCCCTGTGTGACTCCTGTTGTGGCATCAAGTCCATGTGAGGTATTTGTCA
>OMLM01007532.1:17856-46621 GCA_900302695.1 Helostoma temminkii
TGAGGTATTTGTCATGATTCGACTCTGCCTCATGATTCAATTTTCCCCTTGTAAAAATGCATCCTTGGTGCATATTACATTATGTCGCATCTTGTCACTGAGCATTTGAGTGCATTTAATGCTTTGTTTTCTCGGAATCAGAAAAGGAAGGGGGGGCAGAGATCTACAGTTTTAAACTCTTTAATGCAATTTAACAATGCCACATATTCTTTTCACGTTTCATTGGGGTCCTTTACGTGTGAAATTGCAGAGGCTTGCCTAGCCTGAGCGACACGGTGCAGCAGAAGCAGCGTCACACCAATGCGCCAGATGTGGGTGGGAGAGCGAAATTAATTGCTACACATTGTTCAGTGGGTGTGTGCGCACCTTCAGTGAATTAACCGCTCTCAGGGTGTGACTATTGGAATAACGGAAATTAGGTATGAGGCCTCTCACTCACAGCTGAAGCCAAGTACAGGCATTGCATCCAATTAGCTTATCTGGCCCAAAAATTCACATGGTTAACTTGTTGGCTGTTAGTGCGTAAAGAGGGAAAACATTTACACGAACAACACAGTAAATATAGTTGTTTTGTGCTTTTTTTTTTGTCCAGTCACATGGAATCAAACACACTTCTCTGAACTCTTATATGATGTGAACGCAGAAGGATCTGTGTTCATCTCCTTCAAGACAAGAATCAATTAAAAGATCAAATGATATATTCACATAGACAGTTTTAATGGTGATGACCTGAAAGCTATGAATTAGGTGAAAATGGCAAACCAATTAGAGGGACTGTCAGGGTGAGCCCATTAATGTGGATCTTTTCAGCCTCGTATTGCTATCAAATCAGACTTCACAATGAGGTTGATAGCAGAGGTAATGCACATTAATGACAGTTGGATGGCAGACATCAGGAGCATATGGTGCCCTCCTATGGCCATCATCATCATCATTCATGCCATCATCCCACTTGTGTGGAGGATGACAAGAAAATCAAACTCATTTTTAAAATACAGAGGTTCCTAAATGTCTAAATAACACAGCTTTTATTAAATTTGATCCTTTTTACTCTTAAGGTGGCAGCTTTGTGCCACGACTGTACGACTACTGTGTTATAATAACAGTATCAAGAGTGGCAGTAGATCATCAAATGTCTTTGAGGTATACGGTTACCATCACCAAGCAGATCAAACTGACCCTAACCCTTCCTGCCAGCATCATCTTCATCAGAGGAACTAGCAGTGGTGTGCCCTCTCTAATCATGACCCTGCAGTAGTCTCGGGCATCGGGAGCTTAGCCCCTCAGAGCAGAGCACCTCTTCCCTCCACCTGCCCCCTCCCGTCCATCTATTTTGCTGGGCAATAGCAGGGTGGAGGGGGCTGGTTTGATGGAGAGGTGGTGGGTGAGGGAGGGATGGGGGAGGTAGTGTTGTTGGGAGGGGGACACTCTGCTTCCCCTGGGGCTGCTTGCTGGAGCGAGGTGACCCAGCTTGTCGCTCGGTGACCTGTGAGAGGGACATTATGAAGTGTGAGTGGCTGTCACCCTAACCGCTTGTGACAGCACGGCTCCCAGCACAGCTGTGCCAGCCTGCCCCAGCCAGAGACCCAGAGCCTATGGAGAAGAGGCGGGAGAGAGGCTGCTTTGGGGAAGGTGCAGGCTGGGGTGGGGTCTTCAGAAAGTGTCTATGATGGAGCAGAAGATGGGCTGTAGAAGAAAAGAGGAGGTGATGATGTTAAGGGCCTATGATGTTACTGGTGTAAGGACTTTGTCACTGACTCCAGTGCTTAAAGTGAGGGCCCTGCAGCTTTGCAATGTCAAAGTCAGCAGTTTGGCTTTGAGCTACTGGACGACATGGGGATGTGACGCTAGAGGTGTAAACATCCAGCTGTTATCCTTATGCCAGCAGGGGTACATATATGAACTATATTTGGCATTTATATGTTGTGCCAAAATAACTTTCTAACTTGTCTTTTAGTTTCCCCTCTGGGTCGGTGTGTTTCTCTCTAAAGTCGGTGAAATATTTAATTTCAGGAAATCAATAGTTCACAGAAATATTTAAGTCCCATTGATCATCCTCAGGATGGCATAGAAATCAAATTATACCATAATAAATCTGTGGCAGAGTTTGTTCTGTCACTATCTTGAACGCCGTTCTTCTTAACTCTGGCTTATGCGCGACCTCAGCAGGATTTCTCTGCAAATCTCCCTCGTTAAGGCTGAAGTGAAAGGGTCAGAAACCTTTGACATGCGTACTGTTGTTTGTCACCTTGTTAAACTCATTAGTTTGGAGCTGACTAGAGAGATGAGTGCTGGTGTCTAAATCCAGATTAGGGTCATTAAGCTACAGTTTCTTTTTCCTCCTTTGTTAGTTGATTGCAAGCTTCGCTACTTCTTCTTCAATTGATGTAAGATGAGGTTTCTCTGTAAATGTGATAGTAATCAGTGTAAGATATTCTCTGATTGAGTAGCTTTTTTATTGGCTGTATCAAACACATTTATGCTTCTCAGCAGACATTGACTGTAGCGAACCACATGTGACTGGAGAATGGCAGACTGCACTAACTTTAGAGGATGTGTCCTGCTTGTGTTATTCAGCCGCATGTTGCAGTTAAACAGGGAGCTCTTCATTTTCTTGCTCTTATGATTAAACAATTAATGAAACTGGTATTTTATTTATGTTTTGCAGTAGTTTGCTGGTAGTTAATTACATTCATATATGGGCTTCAAGTAGTTCACTTACTTTTTCTCTTCTTTTGTTTTTTATGTTGTTGGTGGTTTTTTATTTGTTTAGTTAATTCATGAAACTTTTTTTTCCCTGCTTGGTGTAATAGTCTGGACTCTGGTCTCTGGACTCTGGTGTCTGGACTGTTGGTTTCTGAATGATAGCCAGTGTATATAAAACCAAAGCTGAGATTCCTGCATTTTTCCATTAATAGATAGGTACTTTATGTTATTCTGCTGTATTTATTTATTTATTTATTTATTTTTATGTATTACTAAAACGTGTGCATTAGCAGTTCACATTGTTTTAACTAAGTAGTTTGAACTGCTGTACCAACCAGATGTCTGTCTGTAGTTCAGCTTCTTCCAGTGTTAGGTATTTGGTAGCTTGCAAAGCTTCCCCAACACTGCAAAACTACATACACCAAATGGCAAACTTAAGATGTCTCATTGAATAGCAGTGCACATCTCTTGCCATATGAAGACGTCATACAGACCAGTGTTGATGGCTGGCATTGTACATTAAGCCTACAACTAGCTTATTTCCTGATGACTGAGCACACATTGTGATTTCCTTAAGCAGGTCTCTAATTCCCCTTAATCACTGTACATTGCAAAAAGTGTTATTTACACTTGGATAAGCAAACTAAGAAACTCAGATCCTGAATCTAGAAACTGGTGTTTGTAGGCACCTAATGAGCTCACATCTTACCTTTCTTAGTTTTTTTATCATTATTTGAAAATGTCAGAATGGAGCATTATCTTCCATTCATATTTTACAGCTTTGACTGCAAAAAGAAATATTGACATCTTTAGAAATCTATTGAGTCTTTAGAGGTAGGAGTTTAGATTTATGTGCTATTAAAAAGGCAATTACTCACGTGTCTTACTTTGATGTACATTAAGTTACAAATAAAAAACACACTGGAACAAAATTAAAAGAATTTTAAAAAATTAAAAATGCAGTCTCATTGCGCATTGCAGTGATTGATATTTGTGTATTTATTTTACAGTGCTATAATGTAGGGGCAGTAGTTTTGCTGATTATTAATAAAAACATTTTCAAGATAATTCTTAAAGTAGGAGTTTTTTATTAAAGTGAAGCAGGTGTGTTTAATCTGTAATTGTATGCGGTTTAGTCTGAGATGATCATGATCATCCTAATGCAATGCAGGTAGAGCAGTAGAGAAATTGGAAAGTCACTGCTGTCTTCCCTTGCTGACAGATGTTTCTTTTTACGCCTCTTTTTTTCCCTTCTTTTGCATTCAGTTGTAATAGCTTTAAACTATATGTTTGCTTTATCCTTGCTCTGTCACTAAACCTCACCACTTTACTCGACTCAGCTCTCTCTCTCTGTGTCCCTCTGTCACGGCTGACCTGTGTCCTGTCTCTGCAGGGCCACTCCTGGTAGCGCCCAGCTGGCGCACTGTGATTCGGCCCGGCAGAGGCAGGAGGCAGTGCCAGCTCTACTGGTGCAGAAAGGGGCACACCAGGCAGACAGGCCCAGTGTCAGCAGCAGCAGCATGCTATCCCCCTGGCTGCTACATTCACAACACACACATATGTGCCCGTGTATAAAATGCTGCAACCCAAACACATGTACACCAGCATCAATGGACCAATGCCAAATACAGTAGGTTTTGTCTGACTGGGACCTAGTTAACTGGGACAAAACATTTGTTTACACACTAAACAAGTGCAAACAGACACACTAAGCCTTCTCACGTCAGGACATATAGAGGCAAAGCTGCATCACGTTCACATATAGACCATTGTTGCCATTTGCTAACTCCAAAGCAACCACTTTTGAGTCTAAGCTGCAGCTTGTAATAAGGATATATTGAACAGCAAACACATTATTGACTTCTATCTGTCTTCAGGGTCGACACTGGCAGCTTGTTGTAATTAAGAACATGGAGAGATGCCCACACTGTAGATGTTCTGCCCGTAGTCACCCCTTCATGGCTTCATCCCTGGGTATTTCTCTCCTCTCCCTGTCTACCACTCCAGCTTGACCTTCTTCTAGCAGCAACTTTATTAACCCAAGTAAAACCTCGCTGCCCTGAGATCAGACCTTCAGTAATTAAGATCAGCAGGGAGACGACATGTAACACTGAGACTTACATAATTTTGAAACAGGTGAACTCAAGTGATTTGAATTTAAATGTCAGGAAATATACAATAACTAATGCAACAATACTATACTATACAATAACTACAATAACTAATGCAAAAATTATGTGATATATATATGTGTGTGTGTGTGTGTGTGTGTGCGTGTGTGTGAGAGAGAGAGAGAGAGATGAATTTCAATAGCATCCATAGAGTGATTTATATTAACTTGGACTTTCATATGGGAATTGTCTGTGTTTTAAGAGATGAATCAACTTTCTGATTTGCATACTGATTATTGGAGTGTTGAGTATTCAGCCAAACATCCTTATTTGTGTTTATGCCTGTGTGTGTATGTTTGTGTGTGTGTGTGTGTGTTTTGACCTCTTTCACACAGAGAGACCCCCAATTGTGCTCCAGTAGCCAGCCGAGCTCAGTGAAGCACAACCTATATGCTCACTGGCATTTCATGCACCCAAACGTATGCATGTAAACACACATGAATATCATTTATCCAGCTGGGGTCCCATGCGACACGCACACCAACACACACACACACACACACACACGCGCACACACACAAACATCATCTTAGATATGGAAATAATGGCAGGGGTCTTATGCACTAATGTACACCTTGGCATAGCACCTCTATGCAGCAGTAAAACTCTCAGCGATATCTCCACTGTTATCTGTCCTACTCTGGCTTCACTCTGCAGGTCAGCCCACTCTTTGCCATCTCCAGGATTTGAGGCACACTTCCGCCTTAAAAGTTGTACACCACCACCTTTGATAATCAAGATAGAAACTAATTGAGCTCACCCATGCAGAAGATGCTCTCGCCTTTTTGCGCGCACACACTTTTTGTGGAGATGGGGGCCTATACTGTTTCAGCTCATCCAACTGTGAGATTCTCCTTTCCCCTTTCCAGTCCTGCCATCATCTCACTAATGGTGTTTCTATCTCTTCTCCATAGGAGGTAAATGAAGCTTTTAAGCAGGGCGGAGGGAAGGGGGACCACTGAAAAGATTAATTGACTTTCTGCAGAGCTTCACTTATCCTCCACTGGCACCTTTGACTTGTGAGTGTATTTGTGTTTGGATTACATGATTATATCACCATTATTGTGGCAATTTGTAGTTTGTTGAAAAGTGTGTCAGGAAATATCAAACTGTGTCTCATCAACAATTTCATCCGCGATGGCTGCTTGGAACCTTTACGCAATTAGAACAAATCTTGGTGGTGTTCCTGGTCAAGTATTTTGCGATAAATAAAATATAAAGGAAATCAAATATTTTTATATAAGTGCTAATGTAATAAAGAGAATTCAGAGGTTGTAGTTGTATGTTAGTCTATTTGTAAAGCACTTAATTATACATTAGAGTAGTCATGGGAACAAGAAAATGTAGAAAACACATAATACACAAGCAAATTCATCCTCACCAAATGCATAGCTAACTGTATGCAGAATGCATAAGCAAATACAAAACTGCTACAAGCCGTTACGCAACAACCAAAGTTTAGTTTTATCATTCTGGTTGCATGGTTAACACATTACTTTAAATATTTGACATAAATCTTAACGTTTCCAGCTAATCCATGGCATGTTCATCAGTTTTAATGCTTGTAATGATGATTGTAAGTTTTGCTTTATAAATAGGGATAAAACCATTGAGGGAAAGTTTATCTTGTGTACCTTGAAGAGAAGCTGGAGCTCATGTTGTAAGTATGATTGCGTAGTGAAACTTCATAGGATGATGGATAATTTTCAACTTACTTTGCAAGATAAATTCTCAGTTTGTGTTTGTGTTATCACAACATATTCATTTCCCACCTTCTTTTTAACCTACATCACCTCTATACTGTTTTACATACACAAATCTTTAGACCTAATGATGTATTGGCCTCATACACAGTGAAAGTACTCTGACCATGTCTATGTGTGTCCTTATGCAGGTGCAGCGTAAACCGACGGAAGTAACTTTGACTTTGACTCTGAAAACACTGGTATGTTGAGAGAGAAGAGCCAAATGTGTGAATGTACAAAGAGTTCACTCCCAGCCCCCATCTCCCATCTCCCTGCTGTAAACTCCACCACCCACAGCTGCACACACTTCTCCTGTCACGGTGATAATCTCTTTGTCAGGAGCCGTCTGTTAGAGATTTGTCCGTCTGATTCGGTGAACGTCCGAGTGGCAGGTCTAGCTGTAGTGCCGCAGGGTGTCCAAGGGTCTGTGTGTGAACGTGTGTGTGTGTTTGCACACCCAGTGCCATAGGTGGTGGGATCTCCGTCCCTGTCACAGTGTGTGTACATCGCTTGTCTTTAGACTTCTGTTTTGTGTTGTGGAATAAGGAAAGACAAACCGATATAGCTACAAACACTGTGGTCGATTAAATTTAACATCATATAGCATGTCAGCTCTGTGACAACATTCGACTCAGTGATTTTTGTTTTACCTACTGTGATCAGCATTAGTCATTACAGAAATTGTACTGCATTTTATGCAGAAGTGGAAGCATTCAGTATAGCTGATCAAGCTGGAGTATTTGAATATATAGGTGCTTCAGATACAAGGTCTAAGTTTAATAATTCATAATGCTAATTTAGTTGTGTAGAAGTTCTGCACTCTGCTTGTCACTGAGGTTTCTTTAAACAGCATTTCACTTGCTCAGACAGCATGTTTGTAGTTAGTGAAATGCAATTTAAACTTTTTTTTTACTTTCTCTGCATTACAGCAGCAAATCTTAATAATCTTTTGACTTTGTCTTTGCAGGAAGCTCAGGCATTTGGTACAGAACACCTCCAGAGTAGTAATAATTCAGTGTCTTGCTCAAGGTCAGCAGTTTTTCGCGGGGAACTGAGCCACTGTTGTGTGGTTAAAGGATGGCCAGGTGCAAGCCAGGTTTCCTACTCATTTCAATTCTTTGTCTATACTTACTAACTAAGGCACAAAAAGAAGAATAAAGACAAAATCCTGAAAGTAGAGCTATTTGATTTTGTGTCAAAGTGGATGATTTGCTGAAGCTAAACAAAGTATGGAGATATTAACTTAGAATAAACTGTACGGAGTTGTAATAAGATGAGAAAATGTAATTTTCTAATGCATTTTGAAGTTCCTGTTTTTTATGAAAGATAATCTAAATTCTGACAAAGCTGTAATTGTTGGGTTGCGTTATTGTTTCTCAAAGCTCTTTTTCTTTCTTTTGCCTTTCATCTCTCCGCTCCCGACACCTTCTCCTTCCTCTGTCTGTTGTTTGGTCTTCTCTTGTCACTCCACTGCAATCATCTTCGCAGGGGGGCTTGTCATCTCTATCTACTCATATCCTACAATCCCTTTTGCTCTGAGCACTACTGCACTTAAATGTCAGGGCTGATGAACCTGCCACACCCACCTGACACATCAGCTCAGCGCCTGCTAAAAGCTTTTATGGAACAGAGTGAGAGCCTGGTGGTTGATATAAATTAAAGAGTTTTTTTTTCTTCTTCTCTTTTTGGGATTATGGCTCCAGGGGGACAACTTCTGGAAATGGAAATGGAAAGAGAGAGCGAAAACATAGGCTGTGATTGGTTGCCATCTAGTGGCTCTACCAACAGTTTGCTTTCACATTACAGAACTATATTACATCTCTCACTAATCTAAGGTAACAGAAAACAGATTGGCATTACTTGCTTTGGTATTTACAAAATACATACATATGTCAAGTTTCCTGCATTTGTTTCATACTGAAAAATGTATATGAACTGTATCAAAACTACACCCGCACAACTGTGTTTTAGAGTTGCAGCTGAAGCATCTTATTTCTTCGACTGCTGACAGAGAAAGTAATGTGCTTTCAAACAGGAAACACTTTATTTCTATTGAATATGAAACTAATCTGATATGATATTAAACTGAATGATGTGAGTACAGAGATTCCACCTTTCACACACACATATACATTTTTTTGTGAAATCTTTGAATCTTCTTCCTGTTTTTTATGATGATGAATTTTAAATCATAAAATATAACAGATTTGCATAACTTAGCAATATATGTCTTGTAATTTGCACTATTGTAGTATTGGAACTATTTATATAGATTCATTATTACTTCTATTTAAACAAATAGCTGAAGCATAATCATGAAAAGATTTAGCAAAACTGTTTCTAGCCTAGTAACAAAACAATAAGGAAATGTCTTAGTTATAATTTAAAGAACTGAAATGGCTCGAAGACAAAGCTTCTGGGTTTCCAGGTCCAGCTTTCCGTTGGCATGAATTCTATAAGTTACTTTCTCCGTTGTGTTGAGGAGTTTTGGATATTCATTTATACTATATGAACAGAGAGTAAATGTATTTCTAGCTGGTGAACCATAGAACAATGTAGAAAGTAATGGGAGAATTGCTATGATACACACACACTGTTATTCCAACTATCCTATATTAATTATTTAATAATAATAATTAATATTTTTATTATTAATTTCTACAGATTTCTAACCAAAAATAGGTCATACAATACAGCACAAATGTGTCGGATTTGCAGTCTGATTCATTGCATGTTTATTCTATTCTATGCCAGATCAGAATGTGACTCATGTTGTGTTAGTGAAATAGTTGTTACCTCTGTTATTTGTTCTTTTGTAAAACCTTGGATAAAGACATGACAAAAAAAATGTTTTTCAACTTTGTATTTCTTCTTCCTTTATTTGTAAAACTTTGGCATTCTAGCCAATGATTTCAATGATTGGCCAGGTATAGACAGTATGTACACTCTGAGCAGTGGATGAACAACACAGTATATATGTACAATCTCAATATATCAGCAAACACAATATATACAGTATTACAGTAACTGTATTTACAGTTTTACTGTACCCTGAACATAGGGTTACACCACCACCTACAATCCTTCTGCATCAGTCCTAGATTCACCTCTTGCAGTTGTATAGTGTAACACACACATAGTCGGCATCAGTAAGCATAATATGTACAGAATTAGTGCATTAGTTACAGTGCTTATGGGTTACACATCACAATATGTTTTGATCAGTAAGTACATGTATGTGTATTCAGTGTAGAGCATCATAACCTGCTACTGGTAATTTGTACAACACAAAACATGTTCTACTATTGCCTGGAAATATGCTCTGTTCAATCTTACCTCAAATTTGTGATTGATCTTATTGAATACAATCAGGGCAGCAGAAATAGACTATATACAAACATGTGACACAGTGCTTCTCAAACACTTTGGCTTTCAGACACTAACAGCAAGCAGATGCCCACTGGCAGCTACTCAAACAGGATGATAAAATATCACACTGAAAGCTGATTTCATATACAAAAATATTATAGGCAGAGTTTTGCAAAGAGTGTGACATTTACACGAGAGACAGTTTTATGACTAATCTTAAGCCAGTAATTTGAACGTGTTACAAAAAACGAACAAAACAAAACAGAAACACACAACTAGGATCAACATAAATACCTCCATAGCTCACTGTTAACATGTTTTGGAAATTCAAGGAGTGACACATTTAACAATTTTGTCACAAGTCAAAGGCTGTATTTATGGAAGACAAAATAGGCTAAAAAGTGTATTTGCTTAGTATATTATGAACAGTAAGACTCCAGCGGCATTATTAACATGAGAAATAATTCCCTTTGGTAAGATATTTACATTTTTAACATGCATAACTCTGGAGAAAAAACAAAAACAAAAAGCTATAATATGAGTATCACTGCCTCATATGTGTTACTCATGACTGTGGAAGACTATTGATGTCTGGCTGTCCATGAAACCCTAGAAAACATTAATGTACAGTATATGATAGATATGAAAAGTAAAATAAACACTGTACCTGTCATCTTGTATGTGGCACTGAATACAAATTTTAATTTACAATTTTTGGTGATTAGACTTAACTTGTCCAACTTTCAGCTGCAGAAGCCACAATAAATATATGTCCATGTATATACAATACATACTGTGTATAGTGTACTTTAGCTCTAAGCGAAAAAAAAGCATATTTGTGTTGAATATCAGCTACAGTTCAGTCCAATTCCTTGCAGTTTTGTCGGAATGGGTTTAAAATCAGATTTTTTTGAAAAGTGTAATAATCACTAGCTGTTACGCGATTGGATTTTGATCAGATCACATGATAGATGTTACATAAACTAACATGAAATGCATCATTATTTAAGTTAATTTGGCTTAGTCTCTTCAGGGAGATTCATCTGCTACATTCACTTTATAGAGCTATAATCACTTAGTAACAGAGTTTGTGCTTCTTATAAAGTTATTACAAGGGTCCAAATTGAATTTTCTGTGAGATTGAGGCTACTCTTTTTCTTTAGGGTCTGAATTTACTTTTGGACTCTCCTGTTTCTTCATCCCTCTTCGCTGAGCCAGGCTGGATGATTGAACAGGTTCCAAGATCGGAGCAGGAGCACAGCGCCTCAAAGCAGAGTAGGTGGCAGACAGAGCCCCCTGGTGGCATAAAGAAACCACATTATTTCATATTAATGTTGACAAAGTCTTTCCAACAACTCAATACCTGACAGAGGGCGCCACCTAATGGACACTGGGGGAAACATACACAGAGTGCAGACAGTGCACAAGAGATCATCAATCAGGGAAGTAGAAATATGTCAAGTGCACGTCTGAGGACACCTCAGGTGGGAACTATTTTTAAAAGCTGTGCATTGATCACTTGTTTACTCAGAAAAATAATATGGATGCTCACATAGAGAGAAGATAACCCATTAGGTCTGATATTTTGGCCATTTATTTATCTTACATCTTATAACCTTTTAAGATTACAACACAACAAATCCAATGTTTACATTACCAGTAAAGAATATGGACACACCTTCTCCTTCAGCGCCTTTTGCCTAATTTCAACATTGTTTAATACTGAAGACATTGAAATTATGACAAATATGGAACTAGGTAGTCGACAAGAGCATGTTCAATAACCCAGAATACGTATTATATGTTATTCTTTTATATATTGTAGATCATCCATTTAGCTTCCACGACATTCTCTCATCGGACTCATGAGGTAATCACCTGGAATAGTTTTCAGTTCACAGACTGCCTTGTCAAGAGTTAACTTGTGACATCTTACCTTGTTAATGTGCTTTAGACCATTAGTTGTCGTGTTCAGGGGAAGAGTGGGTTCAGAGTCAATTGTTGTATTAGTGCTACTACAACTACTGTACAAAATCAAGAAACATTTAAGTAAAGATAATAGACAGTCCATAATTAATTTAAGAAATTAAAGCCTGTCCATCTGAAAACTGTTCTCGGTCTGACAAATGCAAACTGTCCCACATACACGGAGCGGAAACAGCATTTTACGACATGTTTTGAACTCAGTGCAATTATCATACATTGTGATGAGTATGTTAATGATTACTGTTACATGTGGCTTCATTTGAATGTGTTCATATGAAAAGCGATCCAGATCCTTGTCTTACTCCAACTCTAACCTATTTCAGAGCTGCAGGTCATAGTGACATGTAAAGTTTCTCCTCCACCTTCTCATCACACACATGTTGCTGCAGGAAACCGAACCTGTTGCGTTTTTGCTGATGTTGATGCGCACTAGCTGTGGCTGAGTTCAAATCATGTCTTAAATCTGCAAAACTTATAAAAGCACATCAAAGTTCTCAAACTAATTTTTTAATGCAAATAAATACCCATTGTGCGTGTTACACATCACATTAAATGTTACGCCAGTGATACTGGCGTGCTGGTATCTCTACATGTGTGAAACGCACATTGGAGTCTTTATGGTGGCGTTTTAAAGTGCAGTGTAAGTGCTGCATCAGATGACTTGGTCTCCAAAATCACACAATATAAATCCAGTTAAGACAGTTGGAATGAGTTGGTCTGGAGAGTGAAGGAAAAGCAGCCAACAAATACTTAACACCTCAGGAAATTCCTTCAAGATAGTTGGAAAACCACTGCAGGTGACTCAGTCATGAGTCTGACTGTGTGCAAAGCTGTCATCCAAGCTAAAGAATCAAAAATATGAAACGTATTCTGGGTTGTTCAACACCTTTTTTGTTTACTACATAATTCTTTTGATGTCTTTCAGTCCAGCAAACAGCTATTAAGCATACAAACACTGACATACATGCACAAATGGTCTAACCTTGACAGTGAGTGCGTCTTGTCTGGTGAGAGCTCTTTCAGAGAGCTGGTCTCTCTCTACAATCCAGGGGTGACGAAGAACCTAAAGAGTATCAAAGCAAAATTATTTTCTCATTGCACTGTTTCAACAACCTATCCAAACAGTCATCTACAGTACAAACAACGAATCATACTGTAGCCAGCATACACTCACTGACCACTTCATTGAGTGCGCCTGAAAAATCTAATGTTTATTATGGAGGTTATAGTGGGTGATGAAGTCATATTGGAGTGCATTACAGTATAATAAGAGGTGGTACCCCCTCATTTATTTTAAATACTGCTAGGTAGTCGAAGCACACAGTACAACTCCACTGCCCACTATGACCTCAATAATAAATGCCTGAAAAAGTAAAATTTGTGCTAGAGTTGCTATATTAGATTGCATTAGATTGTACAGGTGAAACTGAAAAAGTGGCCAGTGAGTGAACATTATATATTGTGTGTTATTCTGACTGCCACTCAAGCAACAGAACATGTTGACATTTGGGAAAAGGGATGAGGTGTGATGCAGAATGTTTGTTAAATGATATAGCCTATTATTTATTCTCTCTATATAAAACAATAACTAAAATATGTAATCTATGAACATATATTTGGTCAATAAGTCAGTAAAACCATTAATAACAAATAAATAGTATAGAATCTCAGAAAAGTCATAATTTGCACTAATAGTACCTGGGGAGCAGTCAGGCGCTGGTGAGGGTCCACATGGAGCATCTTAGTAACAATGTCCTGACAAACATAAGCCGACATATGAGGTTATATTATACAGTACTGGCATGTCAGCAGCACGGTAATTTTATGCATATTATCTCCAAAATAAAATAAAATGTAACCTTGGCAGCATCTGACACCAAGTCCCAGTTCCCTCCTGTGATAATGAATTTACCGCTGCCGATTTGAGCCAGGATTTCCTCTGCTGTGTCTTCTGAAGTGCTTGCAAATGGGCTGAAACTGGCCAATAAATCCAGAGAGAAATGTAGAGTTTGGGTGAATTATAATAGACAATTTGTCACATCATAGAGCTGCCTAAAACCTAGAAATTGTGTGACAAACACTTCATAAATTGGAAGTAACTAAATCTGAAGACTATTAAACCAACTGTAGCATCACATTACTACTGTCACTGTTTACACATTTAAACTACAAAATCGAATTGTACTGCAACAGTTTGTCAGAGCTTGAGCTTTAAAATACTTTTACTGTAAACTCACCCAGCTATCATGGTGTAGAGAAGGATCCCCAAGCTCCAGATGTCACAAGCTGCATCATAACCCTGCTTTTTTAGAACCTACACACACACACACACACACACACATAAACGGTACTACTTTCAATACAGTGTGTTTTGAATGTATCTTTGATAGTTGTTCCATAATCTGCCTTTGAGATATTAGAGATGATATGATTAGTGGCCTACCTCAGGAGCCATGAATGTAGCTGTGTAACAAGGGGTCATTAACAAGCCATTTTCTGCTCTGAGTTGTTTGGCAAAACTAAAGTCACAAATCCTGATGGATTCTGGGAGTCCACTGTTGTCAGAATACCGAATGTTACTTGGCTTCAGGTCTCGATGCACGACCTGAGAAAGGAAAAGACACAAACGCACAGTGATTTCTGTGTTCCACGTCTTTATCACTGCGTTTCACTGAATCGTGATCCATTAAAGTGAAACGTCTGGATTCAAAGTTAGCAGTTGCTCTAAGAGCTTATAAATCTGTGAACACGCAATTTTGATTATGTCTAAATATTTATTATTCTTATGTCCATCTGTCCTGCTGTCTGTCTGTCCATCTGGCTTACCCCCTGTGAGTGTAAATATTCCACCGTCTTTGTCAGCGTGCAGATTATGTCTGATGCATCTCTCTCTGTAAAATTTGGCAACATCAGAGCTCTGTCCAACAGCTCCTCTCCTCTCAGTAAATCCTGAACCAGGAACACACACTGGCCATCGTCAAACACCTAATGATTAAAGCACATACACCAAATTAAAAATAGCTTAATGCTTACGTAATAAAATTTATCAAGCGTTTTGAAGAACTTTTACTTTTCATGTGTAAGAGCGTGCTTGTGTGTTACACTTACATCTTTCAAAGTGATGATATTTGGATGCTGTCCATATCTCAGTAGAATCTCAATCTCTTCTGATGGATCTTTCCTTGTTTTGTCAATAATCTGAAACAATAATAGAAACACAGATCTCAAGCTTTCCCACAACTCACCCAGCATGTGCAGAATTAAGAGGCAGTATGTAATGACGACATTTTGGTAGTCTTATGTGTGTTTGAAATCAAATTTTAAATGCTACAAAACTCCAAACTGTCACCTTACTCATGGTGATAATATTAACTAAGAAATTGCAAAATCTTGTCAACCCATAAAGAATCAGCTCAGCTCAATCTAAATCACAAAATTTACAATTATATGGGTTTCACGGGATAATGTTTATGGTAATATTACAGATCGTGTGCACTACCTTCACTGAATACTCCACAGAAGTAACTCTGTGCAGACATCTTCTGCAGACAGACGTGGCTGTCTGTGCAACTTCTTCCTTCAGCTCATAAGCATCACTAAAGGCCACATCACCACGGAGATGCTGCAGGGAACACCACATACACAACCATTATTGCCATTGTATTTGATATACATAGTGGTGCTTGAATGCATGCACCCTAAAATTATACACGTTTCATCTTGTTTCCTAAGGAAAATGATCCATTCTTACATATTTTTGTGTAGCAACAGTAAGTGAACCTCTACTCTAGGATTATCAGTTAATTTGAAGGGAAAATAATTTTTAAAACACAAAACACACACATCATTCGAGCAAACAATGGTTAAAGCAGAGAAACATAAGTCCTAATATTCATCCGCACTGATGTGCGGGGCTGATTACTGAACTACTGAAAATTTTTATTTGAAGTCATCATTCTTATGCTGAAATAGAGAAAATTGAAAGGGGGTTACAAACTTTAAACTGCCTCTGGATGTCCAAGTCATACATTTGGTGACTGAGTGATTACTTTGTTCAGCAGTGAGTTCTTGAGGTAACACAGTAGCACAGTGATTGATGAAAATTGTATTTCGGAAAGGTCAGAATCATTAAATAGGTACTTGTTCAATTATTCTGTCAAGTTGCAAAGTTAATTTGTTACCCAGTGCATGAGCGTATCAAGATGTGAGGACATTCTCAGAATCATATACAGTACCTGTCCTATTGGGTTGATGTTTTTCATCTCCTGACGAGAAGGCGCTACTGTAGCCACAGTGGGCTCCTGATTTTGATTAGTTGCAACAAAGCTGAAACCGCGAAACAGCTGGTGTGTGTTTGCACTGGGAGGGATGCCAGGAGAATCTGGATATGCAAAGACACACAGATACAAACATTAGCACAATATATCACTAAGATTTCTAAGGTATGAAAATAACAGAAAACGGTCTTTCTCATTCGATCCCCTGGTTACACTTAAGGCTTAAGGACTTATCTACACAGGTATGTTTATTTGATGATATGCATTTATGAATGTGTGTGTTTGTCTAGGTTTTGATTACCAGTTGGTGTTCTGGAAGTGAACTCAGGGTCGAAATGAAAAGTGTCTTCAGGTCTTCCAACAGTTGGTTTGAAAGGAGGCCTCACTTCCTTCCTGTACAACTTCTGCAGAAACAGCAGAAGTGATTAACATCGGGACTTTTATCACCCGTGACAGCTAGTATAGCACGTGATGTACAGTTTGTGCAAATGTACAAGAAAACTATAGTTCTACGTAGTGAAAGAAGTCATGTAAACTTTGCTTTCAATTATATTAGTTCTAAATGTCACTGGAAAATAGGCTGTGCTCCAATACAGCAAATGAGAAGAGAGTATCTGAATAAGATTGGAAAATGTAATGTAATTATTCAAACTGTTTTATATAGGGGCAGACAGCATATATAGTTCTATAATTAGGGTATTACTGCCTATGGCCAGCGGGTGTCACTTTTACAATGTAAGTTGTTGCCTACTCTGAACAGTGTTGCAGGGATTAGCTAACTAGTAATTGCACCAGTGGCACTGGAGAGGTTCAGTTATGGTGAGGTCACTCTTTATATGTACGACAGCAAGGACGCAGATTGTCTCAGTTTTACGAGAGAAACACCTCAAAGTTTAAGACATGAATGAAAAAATGTAGAGTCACAGAGATAAATTCAGATAAAGTTCTGATGGAGAACAGAAAAATCTTTGCATGGTGCATGGTGATTTAATTAGTGTTGTGTGAAGTAAAACAAAAAAAAAAGTAATTCTCTATTTGACAGCCTCTCACATCAAACCAGCAGAACCATCTGTAAATAGGTAAATGTGGTGTTTGGAAAGAAGTCATTAGGTAGTAATGTAGTTGGGAGTACAATGAGAGCCAGTAGTGAGGGCAGAGATTAGTGGATTTTGTTAGAAATGAGAGCATCAGTCGTCACAACAGAGGATAAAGAAGTCACAAGCCCTCCAAACATCTAGGATAAAAAAAGTAGTGTGTGCAACTGTGTGACCATGAATGCTTTAAAATCTTTGGTTTTACTGTTATCTATGTAAGGCATATGATTACAACCAATAAAACATTGAGCGGCTGGTCTTCCTCATTCCTTTAACCTTTACCATCAAACCCAGAAGTGGCAAAAGTACACTCACACAATACTTGAGTAAAACTGCTAACACTTGTTTTAAGAAGTACTCCATTACAAGGAATAGCACCACTTCAAATTCCATACCCACGTTGGAGAACCATGTACATGTACCTTCAGAAGTCCTCCACTAGGAAAACAATATAGTTAAACAGTTTTGAGTTTTTTGTTTCATGAACAACATTTCTGCAGAAATCTATAGGCTGTAGGTTGAATTAATGTAAAGACGTAAAATACATATTTCTGAGAATTTCATATAACATATTTATCTCTTCGAAAGATTACTCTTTAGTTAGTAGTAATAAATAGCAAATGTGGCTTAACACAAGTGAAACCAAACATTTTAAGGAGAAAATATTTATTTTGAACTAGTTTCACATTTGCATTGCAAGTTGAAAATTTTCTAGTAATTAATAAAAACAAAGGTTAAAGATCTCTATTACAGAGATACTTGGAGTGGCACAAAAAAGGCTGTGGTTTATCCACAATAAAACATTTGATCATATTTTGTATGGAGTTGCTAGAGCAGTCAGGTAAATTTAGTGGAGATAAAATATTCTCCACTCAATTGTAGAGGTGTAAAAGTAAATATATAATAAAAAAAGTACCTCAAACTTGTACTAAAATACACTGGGTTACTTGCCACCTCTGATTAAATCCGCCTGATAAAATGCTGATAAACTCACCTGTCTACTGCTCATTTCTATTTAATGGTATAGCGTAAAATATGATCTGGCTTATTATTCTCATTTTCTGGTTAACTGATGGTAAACTTCTTGAAAACATCTGTTACAGTGTTAAAGAAATACCTTGTGAAGGATACCCAGTAGTTACATAAGTCTTTCATCATTCAATAATATTCTTTATGCTTAAAAGTGCTCATAGTTGAAAGAGTGATTGATTTTAAACAGTGCACGTCCAGGGACACTGTCAAGGTTAGATTACAGATAATGAGAGTAGCCAGAACTGTGAAGATGACCAGAGGCTTAGTTCCCCTAAAGTTAGGCAGAAAGGGAAGTTTCTAATAGTGTTAAGTGAGTCTGAACTGTCAGTATTTCTTGAGGAAGTGCATGAACCCCTGTGGGTTTCGATTACGACATGAGAACTATTAGTCTCCACAACGTGATACAGATGTGCTGTTTTATGAAATATGTTTTTAAATTTAACCGAGGCCACTAATTTAAATGGAGTGGAGTACCATGGTCCCATAAAAAGAAATGATGCATAATCAGAGTTTTTGTGAACACTGAAGAATTCTCACTAAAGCCATCACATAAAGCAAGTAGATGTTTGTGGCAGGACCGGGTATTTATTTACAGACCTTTTCCACAACTGTAGCTACCTGCATGTAAAACAAGTTAATAGTACCCTTTTTTTCCTGACACAAAGACACTGGTGGACATTTTCAAAATATGTAGACAACACAATATTTATGACAAAAGGTACTTACATTCCAGTCTATTGATGCAAAGAAGCGGTGTCTTTTTATTTCTTCCACTCCTTCTGGTCCTGCACCTTTCAGTCACAAAGACAGAGACAAAATGTTTGTTGTTCCAATTACCTAATTAAAAACTAGTCTATATTTATTCAATCTTTAATTTGCACTGTGAAATTTTGGCTGTCCATGATGGTTTGGCTACAGTGGTTTTACTTATTTACATATGTAAAAATAGTAGTACCACAAAGTAGTATTACCTCAAAAATATTTGAACTGCAGAGAGTAAAAGTACACCTTGATGTTGTTATAGTGACATGTTTTAGTCACAACCTTCCTGATCACTATGAACAGATTTGTAGAACATGATTTAATCATATCACAATGAGGTTTCTATTTTATAGCATTATAAAGGCACAGAAATGTCAAACTACTACCATTATTCTGAAAACGTGTTCACTGTTAAATTTCCAAGGTTTTATGTATATAGTACCTAGACGATTAGCAGGGTTCCTCTTGAAGAGAGCTCGTAATAAACTCTGCACTTCAGGACTGAGGAATTGTGGCATTCCCAGCTTTGCTCTGTATATACAACACAAGAGACAAGATTATTCTTATGCATGTTTGGTAATGTTTTGTATTAGCTTAATTTGAGTTCTCACAGCACTCAACACACTTTTACAGTATTATTGTGTTTATTAAGCTTTAGTAGGACACAGATGTTTTATAAACTTTAAAGCAGCTTAACTTAAATGACCCTTAACTAAGCAGGGAATTGTTATTTATAAGTGTGTGACAGAACAGAAAAATGTAGTTGATCTGGCAAGGACAAACCTTAAAACTTCAGAAAACTGTAGTGTGTATATTAAAAGTAACATCCTACTGTTACTGCATTTTAAAAGTCTCATAGAAACCAACAACAAGACACTTATGAAACATAATAAAAACTGTGTTAAATAATTTAAAACAACTGTCCAAAAATCTATATCCAGACCCCATAAGGATTTGGTCAGAAATAAAAACATTTTAAAATAACAACAAGAACAGTTGGTCTTACTTTAAAATAAGTGCCATTGTTTCCTTTCGATCTTTTCCTTGGAACGGTAACGATCCTGTCAACATCTCAAACTGGAAAACAGTGCACATTTGTTTGTATGAATTCGGACCATGAGGTTTTTTTCTATAAAATACACTTCTATTAATACTAACACAAAATAAATATATAATTTTAACACTGTTTTCCAACACACAACAATTGCTAATTATTTATCTGTGACATTAATCAAACTTATCTAAACTACAATCACTGACCATTGACTAGAGCTCGCAGGCATGAGTGTTATTTTTACAATAATTATTAGGGGTATAACAAATCTCCAAATAAACAATAAATTAGTATGTTAGTGTTTATTTTGTTTTTTGTTTTTTTGAGGGTGGGCTTGCTTCTCTAAACCCAGATGAACTAATATCTGTGCTGTCCCTGTCCACAGGACACTGGAACAGCAACTGATAAACCGCTAATGCTACTCTGTACACAATGTTACTTTCTGAGCATAAATCCCTGCACAAAAATAACAAGAAATGTCAGATTTTCGGGCCATTGTACTGAATTTGTGGTCAGTGGGGAGTATTAATATGCAGGAGACTCCACTGCAAGACAGATTGGACGTATCCAACAAGCTGGCAGTGGTTTGTGATCCTGGAAGACAGATGGATGTACGTATTGTGGTTTCTGTCTCATTACACCCCTAATAATTATGATCACACAGAAAAACACACAAGATAATAGTAGTTCTAGTAGTTGATCAGAATTATAAAAATGCATGTTTGCACAAACAATGTTTATAATAGTATTAATCTCTTAAGCTCATAGTAACATAAAATTGCCCGATGGCTTTTATGAGTTGCAATAAATCTGCCATATGTCATACTATACAGCACTATTTTTAACCTGTCTCAATTATTATATTACAGTTTGTACATTAGGTGTAGTTATTAGTATGGTTTCTATAAATAATTCCTATTTCCCTAATACTAACCAGATAGGGTTGACACTTTTCCCTGGTGCCCTCATGTAACTGCCAGCTGTCAGTGAACATTAACCTCCTTTGCAGTATTAGTAAAATAAGCCACCAGGCTAACAAAACAACCAGAGTCAAGCAGATGCACGATTAGTGAAAGTGAAGGGACCTAATCTGCCAGATAAAGTAATTAAGCAGCTTTACTGCCAGAAGAAACCAAATTAAGAAACCAATACACTGGCACATTATCTAAGTGTGGAGTCCTTGGCTCATACAGTTGTTCTGCATAGTTAATTAATTCCTGCTGTTTGACTGTATGATACTACGAAATATGCAAGGGAGTGTGTAAAGTGAATGTACACTCAGAGGAAAATTACAAAAGCATAAAAGAAGGTAAAATAGGAACATAGGAATAACAATTCTTACCATAAGTACTCCGAATGACCACCAGTCAGCACTTTGTGTATGCCCTCTCCTGTTTACAACTTCTGGAGCCATGTACTCTATTGTTCCACAGAAGGAATACGCTCTTTTATCATGGTCGATGGCCTCCTTACTCAACCCAAAGTCTGAACAGAGACACAGACAGAGAGGGGGGATAAGAATAAAGACGGAAAAATAAAGGGCACATATTGAAATTGGAGGCACTAACCAGTTATCTTAATGTGTCCTTCTTCATCCAGAAGAATACTGAAGAAAAAAGTTTAAAGATAAATCAGTTTTTCAAATTTAATTCATATTTTAAATATGAATTCAATTCTAAATTTAATAAAAGGTACTTTTCAGGTTTGAGATCCCTGTAGATGATCCCCAGACTGTGGAGATGGTCCAAGGCCAGAGCCAACTCTGCAAGGTAAAACTTGACATCCTCTTCGGTAAACATTACCTAGGATAAATAAAAACATGAACATGAGTAATACAAATACATAAAACTATGACAGTCAGAAACTACCGAAAAAAAAACTGGTAAAATCACCCATCAGAAAAATATATTTAAAAATAGATTCATATGTGTAGATCATATTGTATCTACAGTACTAGTCAAAAGTTTGTAAATAACTTCATGATTCATCATTCAGTGTTTTTTATTTATTTTCAACATTATACATCAAAGTGTTAAAAAACAAGTTTTAAAGGTGTTGAGTATTTGCTTTTCTTCATCTCTGGTCCAACTCATCCTAAACAAACTGAATTTAGATGTGTTTGGAGTCATTGTCCTTTTGGAAAACAAATGATGGTCTCACTAAGTAAAAACCAGATGGGATGGCATGTTGCTGCAAAATGCTGCTAATCAGGTTACTCAGAGAAATCAGTTTTCTAGGGAAATCAGGGAACAAGTTTACATGCATTTAAAAAACCCAGTTACTATGTACACATGCAGCAGATGAGTAATGAGATTTCTTCCCTACCCTGAGATTATTCTCGAAGCATTTATCTCAGATTTAACTGTATAGAAACAGTATAGACAGTTTCTCAAATTTTTTTCTTCCCTTTTTTTTTTTTGTTTTGATATACACGTGTATACATGACACTGTAAACAGAGGTCTCAGAGAGAAATGTACCTGGGGAAGTCAGGTTTTCTCTAACTTATGTAATTTACGTCAAACTAAGACACAGTAGTTGGAACAAAAAGTCTCAAATTAGGATTCATCAGACCAATGGACAGGTTTCAGACTGACCTTCATTTCCTAAAGTAATTTGGAAGTTAAATGGACACATGGACCACCACATCCACAATTCAGGGGAGTATGCTACCAAGGTCGGGGACCTGAAACTGGATACTGATGAGACCATGGTATCGTTTAATTTCCGGTCCTTCTTTACCATCATCCCCACCACCGATGCCTTAACATCTCTCCTGGGAGAAGACAGCTCCCTCAGCACCAGAAGCAACCTCAACCTGGACCAGATCTGCTTGCTCCTGGACCTGTGCCTGAACACCACTTACTTCACTTACAGAGGTGATTTTTACAGACAAAGACATGGTGTGCCATGGGTATACATGATACATATATGTATAACATACATTCCTTGGGATGACACCAACCCACTGGTTTAGATATATGGATGACACCATCAAGGTCCAGGGGGTATAAGACTTCATAAATCACATAAACTCTAACATCATATTCACTAGGGAAGACAAAAGGCAACCAGTTGGCTTTCCTGGACTGTGCAGTCACCACTGGGACAGACGGCAGACTGGAAATAGAGATTTGTAGAAATCCTGCCCACAATTTTGTTTGACTCACATCATCCACTACAACACAAACTATGAGTCAAAAGGGCTCTGAACCATAGAGTGCAAAACATCCCCACATCCACAGAAGCCAAAAAGAAGGAAGACAAGCAATCTGAAGACAGGTCTCAAGACCTGTGGATACCCCAAGTGGGCCTTTATAAAGAAAGGGACAACTGAACAGTCTGAGTCCCTGTTCCGACGCAAAAACCTGGTCATTCCTCACATGGCTGGGGTTTCAGAAAAGCTGAAATGGATTTTTGGAAAACACTGCATACCTGTCAAACCCACTCAGACAGAGACTCGTCCACCAAGACTGGACTCCAAGATGAGCAATATAGTGTAGGCGGCCCAATGAAGTGAAGAATGCTCAGAGCTGTACATTGGAGAAACTAAACAGCCACTACTAAAGAGGACAAGAGGATGGCACAGCACAGGAGGAGCAACACCTCAGGCCCCGAATCAGCTGTGTACCTTCATTTAAAGGACAACTGACACTCATTTGAGGATAATACAAGTGGTTTGAGAGAGAGGTGAGGGCAGCTTTGCATGTGAAAATTAATACCTCTCTCAACAGAGGTGGAGGTCTTAGACAGCACCTGTCTTCTGTTTATCATGCTGCCCTTACATCCATTCCCAGAAAAATCAGGCCTAATTCACACATCAGGTTGACCACATCTAATGACCCACTTTAGGGGTAGGAGGAGTGACAGAGGTGCGACTTTCACCCCCCCTTCCATTGTTTCACCTAACGAGTCTATTCAGGCCAGGGTGAAGTGAAGCCAACCTGGAGGATAAATTTGTGGTCTCTAACCAACTACCCTTAGACTGAAGAAGCTACTTCCAATCCATTTGCCATGACTCAACTTCCAAATAACTTTACCTGGATGGCTGAGAATCTTCACAGACATATTCCTAAAGTAATGGTGGACTGTCTTTTCTCTTTACATAACAGTCTGTTGCTATAATATTAATTTGTACAGTAGCTGTATTACCACTTTTAGAGTGATAGGCTCTGTACCCACCCTTTCTCTGCCCAAGACAACTGATGGTCTAAAACACATTTGGAAGGTAAGAAATGTCACAAATGAACTCTTGACCAGGGCAGTCTGAATTGAAAACCATTCCAGGTGATTATGTCATGAATCTGTTGAGAGAATCACATGTGTGTGCCCAAGTTAAATGTAGATACTTTGGACTATATAAAATATAATAAACCAATAAAATAGAAAAAATATTCTGGGTTATTTAACATGTTTTTGTTGACTACATAATTCCATATCTATTCTGTCATAATTTCAATGTCATCAGTACTAATGTACAACATTGAAAATAATAATAAAGAAAAAACACTGAAGAAGAAGGTGTGTCCAAACTTTTAACTGGTAGTGTAACGCTCCACAGCGAAGAAGTAACTTGTCAATTGATGCATTTCCATGTCAGAAAGTATAAATATTGCCAGAAGGAATACTACCGTTATCTTGAATATATCATAAACCATCTTTCAAAAACATAACACCTTTGTGGAGTTGGACTGGGATGCATTTATACTTCCTATAATAAGTCATAAAACTAATATTTTTCTTTCTTTCATTCATTGTTCACTTAATGCTTGTATTTATTCATCACTTTAGAAAAAGTCTGTTTTCTCATTGGAGATTTTGGAAGCTGCAGTACATCAAATAACTGCAGTAAAACACCAATGACTCTTTAATTTAGCGTCCTAATGAAAATGATGCACTTCTAAGAACATGATCCTACAAAACACACCTCATCTCATTTGTGTTGTCTGTTTACTGCATCAGCATGGATGAGGGTGATAGCACTCCTGGTGATGCTGCATTAGTGTTATATAGCTTATAATGGACCTTGAAAAGTAAAGGCTTGTAATTTCTCCTCAGTGGAGATGGAGAAAGAGTCAGAGAGCCTATAAGATGTAAACCTACCTCCTTTGACAGCCGAGTGAAAAGGTCTCCTCCTCGGAGGAAGTCTAGAATCAAATAGAGCTTTCCTTCTGTCTGGAAGGCTGCACACACAAACACCGCAGTTATACAACACTTACTATACTGGGACCGCTGTTGTATTTTGAATTTAAAGTGTTTATGAAGAAGGTATAAGAAGAAATAATGAAAAGGTCATGCTTCTCTGTTCGCACCCAACTCAAAGAATATTCAGCCTTAACTTAAAAACACAATTCCAACTCCTATGTAGAAGTTATCTAAACCTCTTTTTCCTTTTTTGGATTTTGTGCTAAACAATGATTCAGTGAGACAGATATTCATACCAGTACCTAAATGTATTGGATGCGATGAAACAGACTTACCATAGTGCAGCTTAACTATAAATGGATGATTCACTTCTGCCAGAATGTCTCTTTCCATCTTAGACCGCACACGGTCTCGAACTAAAAATGACATAGTGTGAAAATAGCAATGTTAGGATGCATATACTGTAAATCTAACAACACTGTGTTTTATATAGGATGAAACTGCATTTACAAAAGACCCATATCACAGTGCTGCTGGTCTACTGTGAAGTGAAAGCTACAACAACAGTGTTATTGCAGCATCTGTCTCCTTGAAAGAATGAGACTATAACAGTTTAAATTCCAGAGGTGCTGTTTAAGAGGATTAGGGCTTGCGCAAAGACATTAAATCAGCAGAATAACATCTCAACCTGCTTTTACAGTACATCCTTGTTTACAATAATCCCGTTCAAAGCAAACCAGTTTATTTGTATCAAAAGTACACACTAACCTCTTTTAACTAAAATCCTACTCAATGTAGGGCACTCTGGAAGGTCTGGCGATCATAGATCTCTAATCATTCCTCCACTAAACTGGCATTAACCAGAAAAAAATTACCACTCCAAGCACAACAAAGAACAAGGTTGTACAAACACATCTGGTCTCATATGATTCACTTGTTCATTACATTGTTTAGATTAATAAAAGCACAATTATAATGATTAAAACCCCACTTTCAACCTAATAGATGCATAAACACAGAAAAAACATACCCTTGTCTTGTAATATTTTCTGTTTTTAAACCTTGTCACTTAACACTATGTACAGTATGTATTAATAGTTTAACTTTCTGGATCTTTCATTTTTACCTTTTAGTGTGGCTTTCTTCAGG
The DNA here is from genome assembly GCA_900302695.1 of Helostoma temminkii. NCBI lineage: Eukaryota > Metazoa > Chordata > Actinopteri > Anabantiformes > Helostomatidae > Helostoma > Helostoma temminkii. The sequence continues at coordinate 44,345 of OMLM01007532.1, forward strand.
ACCTTCATGGCATACAGTTGTCCTCTGTCAACTCCCCTGATCTTTCTCACCAGAAACACCTAAGAAGTCATCATCATCATCATCATCATCATCATGTTTTCAGGGATAAACCTTTTTCTAGCAGCTTGTAACAATTTAAAACACTAGTGCAACATTAACAATTGAATCCCCTCGTAGAATTTGTTAAACATTAAAATAGCATTGGATGTATATTAACATGAATGTCATTCAGGCATTGTTAATAAAAGAAACCATTTAAGTAATACATTTTTACAAATTATAGAGCCACACACCTTCCCCACCTGCTGCTGATGCTATCAAGCTGTGATAAATGCCAGGTAACATCATATTTCATTAAAGATTCACAAAATTCAGTTTTGACATTATAGCTAAAAACAGCCATCATTTACACATGGCTACCACATAGTAATTAAGTGTCTGTATAGCAAACTATGCAAATATACTATCCAGGCCACACTGTGACTTTAATATCTGATGCCACATGCCAAACTGTGGCCCTGGAAAATTAACCCACCTGTCAACATCTGCTGTGGCTTCCTCAGGTAGACCTCTAATCTGCTGTAACTCTAGCAATTTAGTGGAGATTTGCTAATAAACGTAGTGATCTGTGGCATGAAACACTTGTCATTCTGCTAATCTAGAAATAATTGAAAATGGAAGGCGTAATTATTAGTGAATTATGGCTGATAATGCACAGTTTTAGCATACACAAATGTGCTATATGACCATAAGTAAGCTCTATTTCACATTTATTTGGCCTGGGGCTGTGTTTTGCAATTTGGGCTGGGCATCTTGGTTACAAGTAATAATTTAGTTCACGTGGCTGTAGTTTGGGGAACACACTAACCCTGTGCAACAACCCACCATAAATAAAATTATTTTTGCAATCTGCTGTGGAAAATGTCATTTCCCAAACAGAGCCCTGATCTCAAACTCATCCAACATCATTTAGATGAATATTGGCTGTGAGCTAGATCTTAATGCCCAACGTCAGTGCTCAACTTTAAAGTTCTTATGTCTGAACGGGAGAAAATTCCTGCAGCCATATTCTAAAATATTGTGTACTTGCACATTATTTTTCACCAAGTAGAGCCAGCAGGTAGTAGTCACCCTGAAACCCGGTGGGTTTTTTTGGCCACCAGGTTTTTTCCCACATTGATCTCCTGAATTTCTGTAAGATCCCTGTCCCAGAATACTGACAACGTGTATTAGTGAATACCCACCTCCTGTCACCTATTGTTGACAAGATTACATGTGATTTGAGATATTTGGGTCTCAATGGTTAAAATGTGTATTCTTTACCTTTCCATAGGATCCCTGTCCCAGCACTTTAAGCAGCTGGAACTGAGAAGGGTCTGCTTTTTCACAGCCCTCCTTAACATGGTGGCTGATGTCAATCTCCTTTAGTATGCTGTCATCCTAAAGAGAAGAAGGCAGAAGTTACAGTTTGTATTTTGTATACAAATGAACCAACATAGAAGCAACATACAAACTAAACAAAACAAAACTGGTTATTAATGAAACTGTAAACAGGTATGAGCTGAGGTCACTGGCAGTCACGCACAGTATAAGCTGCCTTTTTCAGCCTATTCAATTTGCTCAGTGAAGCAAATGATCAACTGCCAAACTGACAGCCCACGACGAGATTGGTTAGTGTGACAGTATACTCTAATTTTGTAAAGTTGTCAGTGTCATTTGGATGTTAAGCTCTTTACACCCCATTTTCAATCAAGCATGATATGCTAACAGGACTTAATAAACCTACAGTAAATGGTAACAGCAGTAAATTACATTTATTTTGGTAGCTCCCTTGAGTTTAATGCAATTTCTCATATTAGAAGTGTTTTTTGGAAGTTGTTATGATTCTGCCTTCCATGAAGTTTTCATCAGGGAGGAGACACCTGGTCGAAAGATTCACACACGCAGGTTGACATGGTTGAAATCTCCTGCATGCAGTATGCTATGGAATGAGATCCTTCCTTGCATTTGGAAAGACTCAGTCCATGTAAAGCTAAAAATAATTAGTCACTTTGGTCTGTTTTTGCTAAGAAAGACAGTTTTGTGATGATCTCTCTGTAATGAGAGCGTTGAGTCTGTGTTAACAACGCAGCACTGTTATATTTTACTCTGACGAAAGGCACACAGCAAAGCAAGTAAGATTCATCCTTCAAGATTTATTTTATTGCAAGTAAAAAATCTGCCTGTGGCAAGAGGAATTTCCAGTTGTTTCAAAGATGTTTCTCTAGATTCGGGGAT
>OMLM01007533.1:0-32514 GCA_900302695.1 Helostoma temminkii
GCTGCACAAGCACATTTCCACGGCGAAGGCAAGGTCTGAAGTTCGCCATGAGGCTGGGTTGTCAGGGTGGATGGTCCGCATCACGATGGCAGCGTTGCGGCTCAGGTGGTAGGGAAGGTAAACCAAGGCAAAGAGAACCGACATGCTGCTCAGCACCCGCCGCAGCCGCCGCACTTTGTTGTACGGGTCGGGGTGACAGGGCCGACGGCGCAGCTCTCGGACACTGCGGAGGCCGAAGTAGCAGATGGAGAGCAGCGGGAAAAGGAACCCGACAATGCAGCAGAACAGGGAAAAAGGGAGGCTCTCCCTTGTGTCACTCAGTAGTATGTACATGGTGCAGATGGTGCGGTTGCTTCCAGGGCAAGTCTGAATCAGAGTCATGCTGGCAACAGGTGTGCTTAGGACCAGAGTGGACATCCAGGCCGCCACACACAACAGGCAGGTCTTACTCCGACCCAACACCACCAGAGAGCGCAGCGGATGCACAATGGCCAAGTATCTGTCCACACTGATGCAGGTGACGAAGAAGATGCTGAGGTAGAAGTAGTTGTGGTAGAGCATCCTCACAGCCGCGCATAACGGCAGCCCCAGCCTCCAGTACAGGTGGTCCAGGTGATAGTGGATGAGGAAAGGCAAGGCCAGGAGCCAGAAGGTGTCAGCCAGGGTCAGGTTAAAGAGGAACACCGTGCTCCGGGTCCAGCGCCGCAGACGGTGGAAGAAAACCCAGAGAGAAAGCAAGTTGAGGGGCAGCCCGAGGATCAGCACCACCAAGAAGAAAGAAGGCATCACATACAGCTGGACCACAGTTTGATGTGTGTCCAGGTCGCAGAAGACTTCCTCTGGAGGCTGGATGGTCACGGGCAGAAGTTCAGGGGAGTTTATTGACAAAACCTCTCTGATGCTATAAAATTCTTCACATAAAGTTCATTTAATTTCAAACTATTTGGACCATAATCACAACAGTTATTTGACCTCACAGAAAACCATCTTTTTTTTCATAATATTCTGATAAAACGTATTATTTTTAACTGAAAGACATTTTTAATCACAGCAAACCTTTGCGACCTACCTGAACCTGAGTGTTGCCCATGTCTTCTGGTGACACTGCCGAGCCACACAACTATGTCAACATGTTCTGTGCGAACACAATAGTTATCAGTGTTCAGGCCATCTGTTAGTGCAGTAACGTCTACAGCCTGCAATAATTATGGCAGATGCAAACATGTCCAACAAATGCTCAGATTGAACTGGTACTTTATTGTGGATTGTCTTTGTTACATTTCCATTTTTGATAACAGGGGGCAATTACAAATATTACAGATCATAATGAATGAAAACATGAAAGTGTAACTTAAAGCATACAGTAACCAGATTCAGTCTTTCCCACATTGTAACAATATAAAAAAAAATACTAATACACAAAAAGACAAATGTAAGAAAAGGTAAACTGCAAGGAGACATAAAGAAGTACACATAAAGTGGAAAACAATGTTATTAGACGTATTAAGGCATCCACAGGCATAAGTTTAGTGAAGCATAAGGCTTGAAAAAGCTAATTAACTTCTCAACTTCTTTTAACTTCCAGCTATTTTACATAAAATATAAATACATGTTTCTGAGTAGGCAGGCTAATAAATGTGAAATGTCAGTTTTTCAGAACAAAAGCTTTCATGTTTTAGCTCAACATAAAAAATTTAACCAGAACAGGGAACTCTTGTTTTGTTTAAATGATCAATGATGATCACAGGTTGCTACTTCACAACACTGATTATGAATACTTAGTGTCATGACCACACACAGACTGACATTCACATCTTGGTAGTTGAACTGATTAAATTCTTTGTGCAAAAAAATGTAAGAATGTGAATCTTTCCTTCTCTATAAGGACACAACTGAGGAAACCAGAAGCACAAGAACTGACGACTGATGTGCTTTGTGTAATGGAACAAACATAGTTCAGTAAATGGGGGCAGCCTTTCATTAGCTCTGACGTGTTGGTAAACACTCACACATTAAAAAGAGGTCTCTTCACTCTCCCATGGCTTTTCACTAATCATCTCCAGGAACAGGACTCACAGTCAACAGCTGACACACAGCAGCTGCTGCTGCTCCACGACTGACCATTGCAGGATAAAAATCGACCCTTACTCACAGTAGTAACAGCTGCACATATTTCCCTTCGTAAAAAAGCTACTTCAAATCTCAGTTTTGCTAAGTTTGTCCAAGCTTTAAATAAAAATGAATGAATATAAACTTAAACAGTATATGATACTGGAACCTTTCATTCGGGTTTAAATACAAACAATAGAAGCAAAAATAAGGCAGAGCTCTGTTTCCAAAATAATATTAATAATTATTTTACTGGCAGAAAGAACCGATGACTAGTGGGTGATATATTAAGGCATCAAGTCTTTGGTTACATATAGTGGCACTTAAATAATCTTGTATTAAACAAGAGTCAGCTGTCTGCTTTAGACACAGTGTATAAGATTTCCTCATTCTCTTCATTGCAGCAAATATTGACGATCCTCAGCTCTACAATCATAACAAGAGTCAAATATCTCAGAAATATGAGACATATATTTAAATTTTTGTGCCTCACAATTTAAGCATGCATGGAGACTTGGTCTCTGATCTGCTTGCACATCCACTATCAGCAATTTAGTAGAGAAGGGACAGCTGTGAATTAATTAAGCGTCTAGCTCTTTAGTATCTGTGTCTGTGTGTGCTGCACATTTAACACAGGCACTACAGCAAAGTCATGGTCAGTCTCATTATACACTAGCAGGACAATCTACATCACCATCATGTGCTGCTGAGTGACCAGCAGCTCTCTGCGCTAGAGACACTCTGACAGCACCTCATGTGTGGGTAACGATGGATAGATCATGGGTGCACAGGTACACTCATTGTGGCTGTTTTGGCTCAGTTGGATCTTCAGCTTCTCCACTTCATAGTTGTGAAGATACTCCTGGACCAGGTAGCGTTCTCTCTTTACTCGAGCCTTCACATCAGAGGGAACATCAGGAATCATCCAGGCCACAAAGAACTTGACTGAAAACACGACATGCTGTGGAGGAACAGGGCAATAGGTTGATTTAATTCTAAACAGCAAAAGTAAGAGCTAAAAAAGAAACTCAGTGTGGATTTGTATTAAAAAAAAACTGTGCGTGACAGAAGATAGGTGTAACTGTCGAAGTTAAAATCAGCTACTGTAAGTTAATAAAGTGAGTGCTCAGTTCAGTAAGTGCTGGTGGAAGCTCTGAAGCCTGGTGTTACCTCCATGATAATGATGAAAGCTAGCTTAGCAGCCAAAATATGCCAGAACTGCATAGTGTGGGAGTACTGCTTGTCATGGCCAGGAGGGTAGCGGTAATCACGATACCTACAAACAAAGAACACCAGATCTGTAAATTGTTATTCTTCAGTACAATGTGAAACAGAGAACATAATAGTCATTACTCTGGTATTATGGCAGAGACTAAACAATAATCATAAAGTACAAATACAGTATTAACATAGAATTTAAATCTGAAGGTAAACAATGATTTAAGTAAAGTGATTGTGCTAAAAGTTGAGCTTAAGTTTGAAGTTGTAGTCTTGGCTAAAAAGAAAAAAAATACACAAATTACCTATTTCTTTTTTATTGCTATTAATATCCTCATGACCACACATGTTAATCTTGCATGTCAGTGGTAAAAAGTAACTGTAAAAAACAACTGTACACCAAGCAGGCATAACATTGTGACCACCTGTACAATCTAATGCAATAAAACACAACAGGTCTGCCATGAATTCTACATTTACAAGTGATATTATTGTATATTTTTCATTTTTAAGTTGAAACTATTAGATATACTACATAGGCATTATTAAATCAATTGTGGATGGTGGAGTCGTACTGTAGTAGGTTATGTTAAGAGGTGTCTCTAATGTTTGGCCTCCCCATTTACATCAATGAGGGGTCAAAAACATTATACACATTTATTCAAAACCTGAAGGTTGCAATGCCTTCAAGTTTAACACTGACTAGTATCAAATAATAGTTGTTTGGTAAAAGGTAATCTTTGATGTTTTTCGTGCTTATTCAATTGTTTCAATGACGAACATGCTCTCTGTGTTTTGGTATTCATTTTTCTTGCCAGTGTACATAATAATAACCCACCACTGTAACATTTAACACTCTTCTTTATAATGAATAATAATTTGACATGATGTTTAGTACATCAATTTCCTGGTAACACTTATGCAGTTAAACTTAAATTCTTACTTTACTTGTAAATAACACACACCTGCAGGTAGTGATGGAGCTGTTGAACCAGGAAGGGTTCTCCTCTTCATCAGGCTTGTTCTCCAGTTTGAAATCAGAGATATTAAACACAGACAGGCTGTTGTTTATGTACCCTTCCATATTTATCTCACCCTCTGACTGGTAGGCATACATATACACAAGCCGAGGGATCATATCAGAAGTGAAGGCCACAATAAATGCCTAAAAAAAACGTAAAGAAACATTCTTTTAAGTTGAGTTACAAAAATAAAAACTTTAATCATTGGTAAGATGCTAAGCATGTCAAAAATAAGATGAGCCAGGTTCAGGTTAAAAACTGCTAATTTAATGCTTAATGCAGCATTTAATGCAGCACTTACATTTGTGACAACAGACATTACGGCTATCCCACTGAGGATTTCCTCCCAGGCTCCAATGCTGTGAGCCTTGGCTGCCACTGGACGTCTGTACTGAGTGGTGAGCTTCCAGGAATCCACTCGTACCTCAATGATGTTGTTAATAAGTGCCAACAGGGGTGCCAGGGGGAAGGAAGCAACGAACAGTGTAATGAAGCCAAACTGGATCACTGGGATGCAGAAAGGGGAGAGGCTAGTTAGAGATGGTAGAATGGAAACAGCACCATCTGCAGTGTCTCAGTCATCACGACATCTACATCTATATTTCTATCTACAGTCTTTGCCATTAAGGTAAACATGTAATTTCAGTGTATATAATAAGTACAAGATAAGAATTGTATTCATAGGAATCTGTATGTGTGGCTATTTATATATATCATCAATATAATGCAGTAGTTTAACAGTTCGGTACTGATGTTTGTCTCAGTTTTGTTCTGGGCCTTGTCCTGACCCTATTCAACTTAAACTGGTCTTATTAGTGATTTTGACTCCACATTGGTGGCAGCCTATGTTTCAAGTGCATGTACTAACCTCTCACTGTGTGTAATAAATTGACTGTGTACTGGATGTTTACCCATTTCCAGATACTCATCGAAAAGTCCCAGCTGCCCAAAGACCTGTAGGTCATGGTCCTGCTCCCAGCGGCTGTACAGACTCTCTGGGTGGCTTCGTGCCTTTCTGCTGCCCCACCAGTTCATCAGCCACCTGAAGGACACAAGGGGGCGATAGAGAGCTTTAACACAGCCTTGTTCCTGTATTAAACTATAATGAGTGACTGTGAGGAGATGACTCTGGCAGGTTTAGTTTGTGTACTCACGGAACAAGAGCCTCTTGTATATTGCCCCACACCTGTTTGCCAGTCATCACTATAACCAGCTGGGTGGTCAACTCAATCAGACAGCCACCGGGGTCACACTGAATTTATTCAGATGAGACAGAGGTAGGGTGGGAAAGAAACATAACATTAACTACAAATCAGGCCAAAGTTGAAATACCAGAGGGAAATATTTGGTTATATCTGGTACCTCTTCATTCCTCAGTTTGCTCCACTTGCCAAACATATAAGCATAATCTCCGGGATAGCCGACAAACTTGCCCTTAAAGAAAGCCACATAGAAGCAGGAGGAGTAATAGTTGACAAACTGGAAGAGGAACATCTTCACTGTCAGTTTGTTTTCATACTCCAAGTGGGTCTTTGGAATTTCTGTCACAACATAAAAGGTAATAAAACACAAGGATTAAGATTAAGGATTAAAAACAAACAAATTGTAGGACTGTTACGACATGCGCTGATGTGTGGATACGTAGAGACAAAAGACACCTAATCATTCTGGCCCTCACCCATATCAGTAATCCAAATAGCCACTCTCTCATACATGAGGTTGAGGATCATGATAATGACAAAGTTGATGCAAGAGGCAGTGACAGACGTGGCCAACTGTGGCGTGATATAGGCGCCAACCACCTCCAGGTCATTGGTGGGACTGTCCTTCATGATGCTGGCGAAAGCTGCGTACACCGCCAAGCGGTACGCAATCACTCCGATAATGCAGGCAATGATCAACGAGATCTTCGGGACAGACACAACAGTGACAACATGAAAGAAAACTGCATGGAACAGTAAGTGACAAGACCTGAGTACAGTGAGAACAGCACACTGATTGTGAATTACAAACAGCAAACACAGCTGTGTGAATAAACGCAGCTGAATTATGGCCAATGTCGATGTTACAACCGTCATGCTTGAAGTGTCCACACATGCCACATGAGGAAAAAAAACAAAAACAAAAACAAACATAATCTAATCACTTGGTCTGAGGCTCTAAATTATTTAGAAAAGCTCCATCTCTTATATTTTACATATACTGGCCTTTTCCCCATGACAGAAATAAAGCTGAACAGTATAATGAGAAACACAATAGACAGGCTGAAAGAACAGATAGAAGATGGAAGCAATTTCAGTTAATCAAATGTACTAAAGATACTATGCTCACCCAGAACAGGACGGTGGCTCCAGACAGACACATGCGTGCACACTTGCTTGTTACAGGTAAGTATGGCTCCATTTCCTACATCATAAGCAAGCAAAGCACGGAAAAAGGAGTCAGTCACGCTTTGTTATATCCTGAAAAGAAAACTCTGAAATGGCAGGTTCCTTTAATAAGCACTAGGCACGGATGTGAGACAGAGCTAGTTTGCCCGATCAGAGTTCTTTGAATGTAGGCGTTTCAGCTTGAGTCCAATTCTTTCATCTAGCGGGCTCCTACAGCCATGCTTCTCCGAAACCCTCCTTCAAGATAATGATCCACCACCCAGTTGCACCGTGTTACAGAAGGAAACTCGTGCCTGAGTCTTTCCAGAAATTATCCACACATGCTACATCACACCAAAACATCTTCCTTAGCAAGCTGGCAATCCACGTTAAGTGCCACCCTTACCCAGAGGATCACAGTAGCCCAGCACAGAAACAATTTCCCCATTAGATCTGTAGCAGTCCTGTCAAGAACCCACTCTGGTTCCTAAAGATGGGTGGGATGTGGTCATGGCAAATTATAGCATCCTGTGTCTGTTCACTTCACAAGTCTGTGTCTCAGTTATTGGAACATATTTACTACCAATTTAACTGAATAATGCTGTTCCTAATTAAAGAGTCTGTATTCAAACCACCTTTTAAATCCAGGAACTAGTCTAATGAATGGCTGCACCCAACTCAATATGTTGAACATGTATTCACCAAATACAAGAGAGATTGTAATTAGTAATTACTGTAAGCACAACCAGGGTACCTGCCTCTAAAGCCTTGTGAGGACCGAAAGCTGTACATTAGACTGGTCAAACAGTATATTAGTATTTCATGAGCACACAAACACCTGAGTGATGCGGTTCATCTTGCGGTTGGTGCACTTAGTCTCATACTCTGGTCGAAGCTGCAACTGCTGTTGCTCCTCCTCAAAGTCGACAAGATCCCACTCGTACTCCAGACGGGCCTGTCGCCTCTTCCAGAACTCCAGGAACAGCGTCACTGTAGGGAATCCCACTCGTCACACCAGGTGTACAGTATAATGGCAAAATGACATCCTCTCGACAATAGGTCTTTGATTACTCTGTTCAATTTATTTGAGTTTTTTTGGAATTTATAGTGCAGGTCTGTTCAGACTTGCATTTTGGTTCAGCATCTACAAATTCTTTTTGGATATACATGCCTTCTGTTATGTTCCTATCGGCAAAATAACAGTTTATTAATTTTGTTGAACCTGTATCATGAGTTTTCCCTGCATTGGGAAGGAATGTTGCTGACACCTTCCACATGTCATTTATCAGTGGTTTGCTTCCATTTCAACTCTATCAGAAGTGTCAGATCTCCAAAGTTCAGAAAATTAAACCTCAATTGAAAATTAGAAAAAAAACATTTTGTAAATTTTGTGTTTGAGGTACGAATTCTGTAAATAGTTTGCTGAGCGAGCCTCCACTAGAGTTATACAATACAAAATGCAGAGAGGAAATAATTAAACTCACCCCATATCCCCATGAATATAGCAAAAAACACTGTTCCCACATTGTCGAACAGGTGCGATTGCTGAAAGAACATGTTTGAAAAATTGTGAGACAAAGACAGTTTGTTGACTTGCAGTTAATCTTTAAGTGCTACATACTATGAGAAGAACAGAAATCATCAACAAAAAAACAAGCTACAAAGCCAGACTGTCTCACCCATGACGAGTTGCATGTTGTGTTGAGCTTCCAGTAGCTACATTTCTTGTCACACAGTGGGCACATGACAATACTGCCTCCAATTTTCTCGCTACATATTTCTTTGCTGTAGGTAAATGAGGGTTGTTTTTAATTATGACGCTAGTTATAAAATTAACACTTAATGTTGCAACATTTGAAAGAAAAAAAAAAAAAAAAACTTACCTCCATTGGTTGTCATCGTAGGTGAGGAAACCGTAGATGAAACAAATTGTCCCCACTACTGCAGCAAAAAACAACATCTCAGTGTAGAAACCCAGCCACGCAAAATAAATACCTATCTTCTCTCCATAATACTTCCTGTTGAAGGGGAAAAAATTGTTCCTGTAAATACTTTTCCTGTCGGTTAATGTTAAGTAAACACACATCAGATACTTTGTTTTCAAGTCTTGCCTTATAAGATCGAGGGGCTGCTCCTTAAAGAAGCAGAGGAATCTGGCCCAGTATTTGTAGAGATTATATCTCTCACTTTCACAGTTGGGATCCCTTGATCTTGTCCAGTATCTGCACTACACATACGGAGGACAGAGTTCACAATCAATGACAGATATGAAGGTACCATGTTAAGAAAGTTTAAAAGGTTCACCAAAAGAGGCTCACATCATGCAGGGGGAAGGCAGCAGTGTAGGATCCATTGTTGAGTAACCTCTTAATTCCCTTCTTGTCCTTTTCTGCACAATCATCCCTGATGTAAGAGCAGCGGGACAGGATATAGTAAACCTAGCAGAGAGAAACAGAGGTATACATTACTTGGAATTTGTAGACATAAAACCAGCATTGTGATGTTAGCTCTGTGTTCACCACAGTTTCAAGATAACCTGACTTTTAATTCTACACAAGTAACCTGCTTAATGTGAAATTCACTTCGATGATGCTTCTCAAAAAGACATAAGGTGTTCTATAAAATCTGTGACAACCTCATCAGTTTTTAATGTCAGGGGATGTTATATTCTGATGGTCACAAACAAAATAAAAGTCATGGTCTAAGCATTCTTACAATCCTGTTGCGGACAGAAGGGGGGAAGAATGTCTCTTTGTTGTCGATAAGGAAGAAGTCGGACTTGCTCTTGTTGAATGGAGCTGTGAAATAGTCTGGTTCAGGATGCATGATGTGCTCTGGTAGACGAAAGGGGGTGGACAGCCAGTTCATGGGCATGTCGCTGTTGTCTGGTATGTCATTGACCTTAAATGGGACCTTTATCTTTAATACATCTGCGTAGGTGGCCAACACTTCCCAAGGAGCATGGATCTTCACAAAATAAGTCTTTCCATCCTCTGACTCCTGATGATAATAACATAAGATTGTATTATGATATACGCATAAGACAAAGCAATGAAAATCAAACATCCAAATATCACCATAAAAGAAAAATAATCTACTAGTATATCCAGGGGATCTTACAGATTTATCTTCAGTCTCCAGCTCCAGACCAACTTTCACAAGATTGGCCTCATACACCCTCCTCCTCTCCTTTGGAAAAAAACAACATTCCAAAACATTAGGATTACTAATATTTTTATAAACAACAAAGCATTAAAGTGTGACCTAATCAAACACACACATTTTTCTATAATGAGAGATTAAATGTATAATGTTCAGAGGCAAAATCTGGCAAGGGACAAATAAACATGTAAAACCGAAGTGATCGTACATGCAATCATTTTAACAAGCACTACAATGGTATGAAACAACTACCGTAGTACTGTATAGACCAGTATAGGCAAGGTAGCGTCTATTACTTAAAACACATTTCACTTCCTCTTGGTAGGAATATGCTGCGGCATTTTACAACACTAGGTATAATACACAGGGACTAGCTTCCTGGTTTTCCTTCCTCATACAGTGGAAAAAATTTGTGAGTTTTTGACTAGGCCAGAGGCCAGAGTGTTGACTCACTAATCAGGCTGTGAGCAACATGTGAGTCGACTGCGACAAACTGCTTCATTCCCAAGGGGTGGTAACACCCATATACGACGGCTAACAGCTTGGTATCAAGCATGAAGAGTCTTTCAGCACTCCTCAGCTGATACACAAAATAACCAGAGGACCATGTGTCAGCAGTATGGAAATACTTCAAAGTTGATTTATCTAGGAAAATAGGGTTGGAGACAGTGTCAGTGAAGAAGTGGCTATGTCAGAAAATTCCCTGAAGCGCTTACTGACACAGTTTATCTAGATTTATCAGTAAAAGTGGATTTATTTGTTTTTGTGGACCTTCCAGAGGCAGACACACAGCAATGTCGCTTTACTATACCAATGAGGACCATTCTGTACAGTTTAAAGATGGACTAATTCTGACTGTTTGTTACGTAAACATTCGCTTTGCTTGGGTTGTTTCTTAAGAGGAGTTATTCCAGAGGCAGGCTCTGAGTGTGCAATTGCAGCCAGGGCAGAAACAAGGATCTGCACATTTTTTAGCATGAAAATTTATAGACATATTGTGGGGATGTTGGACACCTGTTTTTAACCCTCAAAAGTGGTATAATATGAGCCCTTTCAGATTTCTAAATATTTAGTTATGGCCATTATTGCATATATCAAGAAACAAGCCATCAATACATAAAAACATTTGCTTATAATTAGTGAAATGAGGAACTGTAACTGCAGTAATCTCTAAGTTGGTTCTTACCTGTTTTCTGTCACAATCTTTATCATCAATATAGGACAGGACAAAATCAATCCTACGCACTCCATCACGGAAGAACACAGAATCTTTACTCTGTTGTTGTTTGTCAATCTATAACAAGAAGGAACACAGACATTTAAAACATACACTGGTACATGTATTTGGATGCATTTGCAGATTAGACAGTCAATCTATGTGTCAGTAGCTAACAGCAAAAATCAAAGAACAAGACCTCCACACCACATCACACTTGAATGTCTAAAGCATTGTGATGAATCGGATGATGAGAACATGGGTAAATCTATGTTGAATTACATAATTTAATTTAGTAAAATCACAGAATCCCGTGAATGTGTTGCCTCCAGTTCAGCTGCCATCTCACTAAACACAACCTGATACTGTATGTGTATCCACAGCATATGTTAAGAAGACAATACATTTAGGAAATACCATTCCCTACACAACAGGAACAGCAGCCATCTTGGGGTTAACTCCCCAGTGTCTATATACTGTATTTGCCCATGCTTTTCTGTCCATCGCCCACAGTGACTGGGAAAACTTGTAATGTGTGTCAGCTAATGTTAGCCCCGCAGCAGCCATTGCTTTAGCAGCTATAAGGTTGAGGAGAAATGAACTGCTCAGGAATGCTTTAAGGAAGGAAAAGAAGGAATGCCTGTCACTGCTGCTTCAGCTGTTCAGAAAGCTAAAAATAACCATGTGCCATATACTACTGTCATCAATACACATCACTAAAATAGCTACTGCAGACATTAGCTCCACAAAAACTACAACATCGCACTCAGGCACATCCAAGGCTACTATACTGTAGTGCTGACAGAGATTGTCTTGTTTCTTGGCCCAGTGCTGTGGGGGTAGGGAGGAAAGGAAAAACACTCTACCTCCATGTCCCACTCCCTTTATGGTTATGACCGGAAAGGCCGGCTGCCTGAGCAGAATTGCTTTTCTCCAGAGAGCAGAGTCCAGCCCTGAAAGCACTGCTCCTCTCACTCTCACTCCACTGATTCTCCGGCCAGAGGAGCTCCATTCAGTCCACTCATCTCTAAAGACAAGCCCTCACTTGCTCAGACATCCAAAAAAGAGACAGAGGGAAAAAGGAGGGGACAGAACATGCAGTAGGGGAAACTCTAGGTAGGGGAAGAGATTACGTAAGCATCGAGGTCGCATAGCTACTGCCAGCTTGCTTGCTAACCTAATAAGACATCATCAAAAAAGGGAGGTGGCATCACTGCACTGTGTATCACACTGACCACTGGAAAAATAAAAACAACAGTCCCTGAAGCATATTGTCTAATATTACCAATAGCCAGTAAAATGTCAACAGGAAAGCCACAAAAAATCTGATGAGACTAAGAGTGAACATCAGGAAACTGGTAACTAGTGAATAATCTCCCCAGTCTGACTTGACTGAATGTTTAATTAAATTATCCGGAGATTTACATCAAAGTGTACAAAGTACAAAGGGGACACGTCAATACAAATGTATGTAAACTGCCTCAATCACGTTGCCCAAATTTCCTATCAAAGCAGCAGCACAGTATAAGTAAGACAGCTGAATCGGTTTCCTTGGTTCCTGCTGTACTAGCTCATAGAAGAATTGAAAATTGTGCCTACGTGTTCAACAACTGAAGTTTTCAGATCCCAAATTATGAATATCTTCTAACAACTGGTCTGCACTACCTCCCAGACTACACTGACCGTGGTCACCATAGGGTGGGTGCTTTCTTTAACTGGGACAGTGCTGCAGAAACTCTCTAATTTGCTATAATTACAGATCAGCCATATGGAATCAGTGCATCTGCTGGGACCTGCCTCTGCTCCGTGAAACTGGCAGTGCCACAGAGTTGTATACATTTACAAACCAAACTCTAACTACTGGGTATTTAGACAGATGTATGTCTTTCACCTAAATTAAGGGGGTAAATATAGAACATTATCCGTCATTTGAAGACTTTGAATTTCAGGGAGGGGGTTCTTTAAAATATTACTTTCAAGACATTTATTTATTGGACTAAGGGACTTTGACAGATTTTTTTAAGTTAGAATTTCCATATTGTACCACTGCTAAATTATCTAATAATATACTACTTTAAAGCTGTTTCCTCTAAGAATATCCCGGCTTCAGTTTTGGTGCTTACAAATCCTCTTAAGTCTCCAATAATCTGTACTAGTGTTGCAAAATACACACAAAATGTAACAGCAACTTTCTCCAGTACTAGGTCTTAAGTAAGAACGTTTTCTGTCTCACTCCAATATGTGTTTACTAAATTGCTATAAATCATTGAAATGCTGAACACAGAAGATAGTTTGCTTTTCTCCAAACCTAAAAAAGAAATGCGTACACTCCTATACTACAAAATTATATCTGGTTCAGTGACAGAAAACACAAAATCACCATGTTGAAAATTACTGTACATGAAGTTGAAAATATGAAGCAAGAAAGAGCTACAGTACAATCCAATCTCTTTTAGGAGGAGGGCTATACAGTCAGCTTTGGTGTCCAGATTACTAGAACAGCTCAACCACGTTTTAGAGCATTTAAAAAACAATATACATTAAATTTACAGTCTACACACACATACAGTAGGGTGGAGTATATGATGTGTTAGTGAATAAATCATTGCACGTGTTTGGTGCAAGTCTGCACTGAATTACACTGTAACAACCAGTCGGTTCCTTTCTCTTCAGTGAAGCAGACAATTATCACAGGTGAGAACAAAGCAAATAGGCCTGCATCATGGCAGAGCTTGTGTCACCGTGTTTTCCACTCTGCAAAAAACAACATGCTCTCCAGAAGTCAATATCAGCTCTCTGCAAAGATATGTGTATTGATTTTAGCTCTAATGTCCAAGCTATATTCTCTAATGCCACTGTACAAACATTCTCAATAAAGGCTGGCAAGCAGGCAGACATATGCATACAGTTGCATCACATCACATGCCTGTTTTACCATGCCATACCCTGGAACGAAACTTCAAGAATAGAGCCCGCTTTCTCGACAGCTGTGGAAGAACCGAGTGGAGAGTGAGTGAAAGCCTCACAACATGAAAAAGTCCCCAATATACAGCAGCAAAAGAGGTTATCAAAATTGGATTAAAATGACACATGCAGAAACTCCACATTAACATTATGTTTACACATCTTTATTTATCACACTCTGAAAACTAATGTGTAATGTTACGAATGGTGTCAGAATTAGGTCAGTTACAGGTCTGAGCTCAGAGACGATGTGAAACACGACACACAGGTACTGACATAGCAGCATGCATCTCTGTCCTTGACTGGTGTCTTACCCCAGTCAAAGCATTGATTCGCTCTAAGGTCTGAGTTTCAAAGTGTGGACTGTCACTGTGGTCAGAGGGAGCCAGGGAGGCCAGGCTGGTGTTGAGAGACTCACAGGTCTCTACACACACATCAGGTGTCAAAGGAGACTTTACAGTACAGTGTGAGAAGGGGAAAACAGACATTAAGGTTGTGTGTAACTATCGCATGATATTTTGAAGCTGTAAATTATTATCACGAGAAGAGAATAGGTGAGTTAATCACAAATTTTAAGTTGCTAATGGGTTCTACAATGATACCCAACCAATACTTCTTTAGTGGCTCACAATAAGAAAAGAAAAAGAGAAAAATTGAGGAAATCTAAATAAAATAATTTAATTAAATGACCTTCCAGCCACCGTGTTTACAGTGTGTAAGATAGAAGTGAAGATATGAACAGAAACATTTTGTGTTGCTGGGTTTACCTCTGATGGTCCGTGCTGGTGGGATTCTGTGCCATTTAAATCATCTGTAAGACAGTAACATGTGGAAGTCAAAGTTTAAAACTGAATTACAATGGTTAAGTATGTCAGTATTGTCTAATGACAATGATGATGATAAAATATAATGATAAAATAAGTAGCATAACGAATCTCATGCAGGCAGGGTGATAATAGCCAAGTTTAGTTTTAGGGATATGCACAGAGGAGAACAGCCAATGCTGTGGTCTATATTTGTACAGCATTTTGTGGCTGCATTCCCACAGGCCAGACAACATGACTTAACCGGATCATGATGAAAGAATACACAGCCATGTTGCTGTGCTGTTAGTGACTGTAGTAAAGGAAACTGAGTCTGATAAACTCCCTCCATTTCTTTTATAGTGAGAGCTGCCTTTATGGTTCCATGATACAGTTATACTTTTAGTTCCCCTTCATTGTCTGTCAGATGTAATTACAACCTTCTGTAGTATATTTTGAGAAATAATTTACATAAACAAATGTCAGGGCAGATAGAAAAATGAAGGGACATCAAGCAGTACTGGCACCACTATCACTAAAAAATAAAGAAAGCTGGTTTTAGCCTGTGTGCCTGTGTTTTTAAATAGAAATGTAACAATTTTAATTGGTGGCCAGAAGTTATATTTAATGTGGACTCAGCATAGAAAATATGCGTACATAGACCTAGGACAAGCACTAGTTAGTCATTCTGACTCTGCCTTATTACACAGCAAGTTAAAAATATTTAAGTCACTTCAGTTTATATATTTATTTATACATTTAGGTCAACTCCAGAACTGAACTACAGCACAGCCTGTGACGCAAAGTTTTCAACCAAAGACAGCTGATGTATTGCTAGACTAGATTGCCGTCTTTCATTATACTTGAATTTTACTTTAATTACTAAGCTTTTTATAACACTGTCTTACAATAACAACGTAACGGCCGAAAGGAATATAACTGTATTTAGAAACGTCTTCTTACCATTTGCATTATTACTGTTATCTTCTAAATCATGACAGGATAGAGAAGTTTTTGTCCTTGACAATCAGTACAATGCACTGGAAATGACAGCAGATTTGGATCTAAAGCCCCGTATGCTAGTGTGTTCTTTAAAAGCAGCTATGGCACTGACTTTGTTTTTACTGCTGTTAGTTGTCGCTAAATATACAGTTTTACTTCCACAACATGTGAGAATGCCTCGCAAACAGTTGAGCATATTTTTGCACAGTTGGGTGCAGTATGGGAGCACTCAGTATTTACTACTCAGCTACGCCAACAGTCTTTTCCCACCTAACTAAGTAGCCTACAGTTAAGGCTTTGTTCAAGAAAGAGCAGCTGATCACAGGGGAAATCCCACAAGGCTGCTTCTGTCAGTTTTTTTATTACCACAGCAACAGACTTGAGAAAAAAAAACTCATGTGCATCTATAACATACACAAACAAAACTGTTTTACATCTCAACTATACTGATAAAAAAACAGGAATTCCTGCTAAATGCTAAAACAATGACAATAAACTGGATTTTGTTGAGGTCTCACTGCATCATTGTAACTTAAGAAGTGAAAGGAACTTTAGCAGCCATGTTATACCTGCTACCTCTTTACATGTGGTTGTTTGATATCCTAGAGTTTGAGGTGGCACATAAGGTACACACTACACGCATACATATTTACAAGGTTGAGCACTTACCGCATAGTCAAACTACAAGGAGTTTCGTAATCTGTGCCTTTAATTTCAGATGTTATGCAATCAAACTTGTATCTACAAATACTAGCACTCTGAGGATTTGCAGAAGCAACTTAAAAACTTTGATGCAGTTTGCTGGTACAATGCAGTAGGAGTACTGCATATCCAGGTCTGGGATGGAAAAACTACAAAGAGAGCAGTTACCCTTATGTAAACTATGTGCCTCTATATGAAAATAATATATGTAAAATAGAAATATTGAGCACTGTTATTATTGTACTTTGAATGCAGTGTTTTCCAACAGTTATTGAAAGCAAAGCTCCCACTGCTATCTCAACACAACACAAATAACACCAAGGTAACAGCAACTACAGTTCATGATCCTGTGTGAGTTCACACTTCAGTCTCAACTACGCTGTTACTATGTGTATCTCTCTAACATGGTGAAGAACTACACCGTGTTATTCAGATAAATCTGGCTGGAGAGTATCCAGGTGATTCATTGTCTATTCAGCTAAACCATAAATGGCTAAAAACACAACCTTTGTCTGAGCAATTGTTTAGATTTGAGAATTTAGCCTGGAGCAGTGAGAAATTTGACGATAAGTCACAGACTGTTTCCTGTCAGAGAGCCAGGTGTCAGAGCCTGGCTGGACACAAGACACTGCTGCCTCCATGAAACTAAAAGTCAGGCTATGAGTGAGTTAGGCCTGGATACATTTTGAAAATAATTGAGATGTTATTTAAACTTATTTTAACGTGAATATGTGAATGTCATTAGGATTATTGGGACTGACACAATAACAGACAAAAAGATATTACAAAAAGAGGCCTGGGTTGAAAAGAAAAATGTCTTATATTTTATAAATCACACACAGGGATGCTTTATTTTATTTAACGCAAATACTTTGTTTTATTTTGAGTATGAATTATAGAGCTATGTGTCATAGGAAGTGACGTGTGCCATGACTCATCTGACAGGCTACAAAGTTTTACGTGTTAGTTGAATCACCTTGTGTGGTTATTTATGCAGCTGTGGGCAGAAAGAAGAAAGTCTTTGGCCCGAAGAGTCTTTTAGTCTTTCGCCGCAGGACCTGACACATTTATTCACACTGGGTTGAAATTTTTTCCTTACACAATAAAAGCATGTCAAAAGATAACAGTGATTTAATCATAACTGTAAAGTGTTTTGTTTACAGTGTCAACTGAGAAACGTTTTTGTGTTATTGTGGTAGCTACAAAGTTTCAGAGAGTATTAATTATTCAATATTCCTAATGAATAATGTTATTCACAGTAGCTACCACTTGTTTAACATCCCCGAAAACTTTACTTTTATAATATTTTACGGCCATAAAGGCTGGGTAACAACTTACCAATCGCTTTGTTGTCTTAATTGACATATCTGCATAATAAAGCCCTCTTCGGAGCAGTTTGTGGAAGTGTTTCAGAGGACACATGGGGCGGCTAGCTCTAGCTTTGAGGACTCACCGTTGAAAGACTCCGTGGGGCTCATCTCAATCAAATTGTCCCCTCCGTTTTTTCCCGTTATTCGGTGCATGTTGGCTCCTGCGTAGACAAGTCGCGTCTACTGGTCCTGAGCTACACCATGAAATCCTGAGACGATTTTAACAGCGACAAACCCGAGAACCGTTGTCCTTTCCAGTCGTGCTCTTCAGAGACTCCTCGGCTTCCTCCAGACCTTCTTCACCCTCTGACCGCCGACTGCCGCATCTCTTCAGCACAGAGGGAGGTCCATGAGGGGAGTGGCTCCTCACCACAGACCAATGTCTGCCAGTGTTAACAGATTCTGTATCCTCGTTAGCGAAACTCTACGAACAAAAGTTAAAGTCAGAATATAACGTAACGACAGATTTTGTGTTAGCTAGCGTTAGTTAAAATAAGCTAGCGTTAATGTTAGCTATCGAACAAGCTTTAGGTGAACTTTCCTTTATGGGGTTCATTAAACTAGGACAAGTAGATTTTGAATATTCTACTGTACTAAATGAAAACAAATATAAAAGGTTGTAACTACATGACCCATGTGGTTTATTTATATTACGGTAATGGTCAGTTTATCTTTAGTTCCTTTTCTTGTGTTAGTGAGGAACGTTGTTGCCATAGCTACAATCACTGCTGAAACTGTGTGAGAGAGTTGACAACCACCGGCCAATCAGAAACGAGCATTTTCCAGATTGTAGTTTAATGAAGTGATGATCCGCCTGTAAAATTTTATTATATGTAATATAATATTATCAAAACAAGTGTATTCAGACTCTGGCCTAATAGGCCTACTGGATGCTTTACTGTCACATAGTGTTGTAAGAAGTACTCAGAGGTTTTACTTGAGTACAAGTATTAATACCACACTGTAGAGTAGGCCACTTAGTGACAAGTGAAAAGTCCTGCAATCAAAATATACTATCAAATATCAGTGTTTTACTATAATGTGATTTTTTTTTATTTATATTACTTACATATTGTTAGATATTCAGTATTACTGGTGTAGATGTTCATTGGAGGACTCGTACTTTATATGCTATTTGCTTTGTTGCAGCCCCACAAGAACAACATCTCTCTAAGAAGTAAACTTTTCATAGCCTCAAAAAAACATTCCCATGTTCTCAGCTTTTAAATAGACTTTATTCTTCAGATTGGCAGGAAAATAAATTCAAAATCACAAAATTTAGAGATAAGTTGTTTTGTCTGGACAGAAAAGGTAGGAAAGTATCTAAACTAGTAACTAATAACTATAGCTGTCAGATTTGTACTGATTCATACTTAGGTACCACTTTCAGATTACACAACAATTTATTAGAACTGATCAATAATTCTATACTTTAAACTCATAGTTGTGGAATATACATAATGCCGTAAATGTTAGCAAGTCATTAACACATACTATCAATCTGAATTTTTAAATGTTAACTATACATTTATATCACAAATGGACTTTGGTCCAGATGTACTGCTGACCTTTTCCCAGAAGGTGAGTAAAAAGTATTGAAATAAGAAAGAGTGTCATACTACAGGAGTTTCAACAACCTGACAACACAAAAGTTGTTCTTATAACAACAGCTTCATAGAGTTTTACTAAATTATTTATTAATCAGAAATGGAGCCATAAACTACAGCTGTAAACACCTCAAAGTCATATATGCAAATAATTCCATTAAACAAAGACAGACTACAGCATTCTGCTACTTGGGTTTTGATGGCATGTCACCGTGTTTCGTTACATAATTTCTTTGCTTGGGTATAAATTCAAATTGTTTGGCAAAATGTACAGAGCGAGAGCTTCCAGGAACTCCCCCACGAGCGACCACATACACTATTAACACATAAATATCCAAAACTGTTTTATATCAAGGAATCCACAAGAGATTAATTAAGTCTCCCCAGTGAGAATATGTTTAGACTGTTTTAGAGAAACATTAATTGGAGAGTGAACCCTCTGTGATCACTTCATGCCCTTACTGTACGTTATTATTGTACAGTGAATAAACAATAGACATTCAGTTCTGCTGTTTAAAACAACTTGAGTTTTGGCTTCCCAGTCATTGTCCCATCTGTGTGTCTGTTCCTCCATGACAGGGAGTTCGGGAAAAGGTCTGTCAGTAGCTTTTCCCTGCTCCTCCCAGTCACCTCTGTACTGTGTGCACTCTAGTCAAATTTAGTAGCAGCGGCCCCCTCTGTCACTCTTCAAGTGGTTTGCACAGTTCTGTGCTGGTGTAATTATGTTATCCTCCTCTGTGGGGTGTGGCTGAGTACAGAAATACAGCTGCTTATTTTCACGACCACTTTTTCTGCAGGCTCTACTCCGTGACATGTGGGTCTTCCTGGGTGTGCACTCTTTTCCTAGGTTTCCAAGACTAATGGTAAAAATCAGCTTTAATAACAAGGCATGGAGGCCCACCCATTTAATATGTTGGTTTTACACTTCAAGAGAAAGGACGAGAAACAGAAATAGATCCCCTGGACTTTGCAGCTGGAATCACATGTAAGATATTCTTTTAAAAGAATCCTGGAGGATAGGCAAGGATGTCTCCCATACTACAAATGTCACTGTAATCGAGAGCAAATAAAGACAATATATGTATATAGATAAATGGAAATATACAATCCAATTAAAACACAGAAAGATAAGTCCTGCATTTAAATGATCGTGTGTAATAGCTATTGGTCAGCTAATGAATTAAAGAAGTACAATATTAGTGAAATGTAGAGGAGTAGAACTACTTGATTTTTACTTTCAAACATATTCATTCCCCTTAACCTTTTTCACATTGCCATGTTACATTTTATTTTGAAATTGAAAAAAAAAAATCACATTTTGTCCTTCTCGTCTACACACAACAGTCCACAACAGCAAAAAAACAAAAAGGGAAATCTCTCATGAACAGAAGTATTTCTATTCTTTAACTTAACTTGTGGCCTATTTGCTTTAATAATTGCCCACCTGTAGCAAATTGAACTGACTGGACATAGTTTAGAAAAGCAAACACGTGAAGATATAAAGTGACACAAATCAAACTGCACGTCAAGAAAAAAAGCCGTGAAGTCCAACAAAGTCTCCGTAGACCTTCACAGTAGCATATCATTGTGAAGTTTAAAACCATCAGGGCTTCTGATAGAGTCAGCTGTCCAGCCAAACTGAGTAACCAGACATGGGGAGCCTTGTTCTGGAAGGTGATCTAGAAAAATCAAGAAGTCATTCGATCAGAGCTTCAGAGGTCTCCTGGAGAGCTAGGAGAACCTGGCACAAGAATGACAATCTCAACAGCAATATTAATCAGGTCTTCATGGCTCAGGCAAATATCTGGTTAAAAACATCCCTATGGTGAAGCATGTTGGTGGCCACATCATGCTATGTGGTTGCATCTTAGGGACAGGGACAGCAAAATATTTGCACCAGAGTGCACATGACCTGCAGTTGGAGCAGGAGTTTAACTTTCACCATGACAATGACCAAAAGCATACAGACAAATCACTGCTAGAGTGGCTTCACCAAAAGTCTCAAGTCAACTGCCCTAAAGTCAAAATCTAACACCAGAGAACATCTAGTTCATAGACCGTTCCCATGCAGTCTGATGGATAATATGACGTGTCAGGATGGGATCAACTCCCTAAATCCAGGAGAGGCTTGTAGAGACCAGAAGAAGAAGAAGTTTTGGCCTTTTAATAATCTTTCAAATATATAAAATATATAATATTATTTTTATAAAAAACTATTTAAAATATATTTTCACTTTACTGCTTACAGCTTGTAGATGTAAATGTAACTGTAAATCTGTAATAAGACATATTAATATTACAGTGGGTCAAACCTATATTGTTTTATGTATTTTATTTTGTACTTCCTGTAAACGTGGAGTTTTGACTGTTGTGAAAAGGGGATTTTGCAACTAAAACTGCTGAGCCAGCTTCTTAGAAAGCTGGTGTGGCACGACAAACGCCAACATACAGGAATTAAAGAACATGCAAAACCAACAAATTAAGCTTCCTACGACCAATTCACTGAGTTTATTCTAAACTAACTAAGGTGAGTTTATTTATTTAGCTCTCATGTAATTTAGGCAGCATAATTACTACAGGGAATTACTACATGTTGAACCTAACATCTATGATAAATCCAGGTTTTAACGTTTTTGCTGTACTCACTTCATTTTGTTTAGGCTGTTTCCTGCTTGGACATCCATAATGACCGGTCTCCATATGCCCAAGTTGTAATTTCATGGTTCAAAGTGTAGAAGTGATTTTTTTAAAAACAAATCTCACGCTCAGTGTGAACTGATGTGTGTAGGATGATTCAGCCGCAGCCAAATGATTCATCTCAGTGAGTTTGCTTCCATCTAGCGGTGGATTAACGACTTTTGGTATCGGTGAGGCGGAGGCAACAAAAACATGCCATTCCATCGCACCTGACTAACCACAACGAGCTTGTCTCATTTCTCATGTAGGTAGAGACACACACAGGAGACTCGGTCTTGTGCCTGATCGATGACTGCTCCGCCCAAGTGAGTGAACGAGGAAAAAGGTGGATGCTGGAGAGATAAACCCTGCAACACTAGCAACAGGTAGAGTCGCTTTTACATTCCTCAGATAGTTAAACAATCGGCTTGTTCTGGAGGAAGTGCGGAAGTTATTTACTACCTGTTCAAGAGCTTTCGTGGCACATATGTGAGTGACCGAAAGGCTTTGGAAGTGAATGGTGACTGAAGCTTTTTTTATGTATTTATTTTCTTTTACTCGCATCTGCCTACAGCATCTTTTCATCATGCGCGGCCACAAGAGACAGGTAGGTGATCATATTGGTGCTTATCGATGTATTGGTTAGTGAAGCTGTTCTCAGGCCAGCTCCCACTTTGACAGCGTGTCTCGTGTTGCCATAGGCCTACTGGGTTTAACATGACTGACAACCATGCACTTGTCAGACTAGACAGATACAGAGACTCAGCGCAGTGCCATACTTAACACTTTATATCATGATTGTGATCGATTGGGATGTATGAGCTTCCTTTGGTGTCATAAAGCTGAGATTGCATGTGTAGGTCTGACACACCTTCACTGTTTTGGTCTTTATGTAACGATGTGTATAATATTATATAAGTGAAAAATATGGATAGCCATGATGAGAGCACATCAACATGCCATGATGTTCACCCAGGGTGTATAAACCTTACACCGATTCCTCCACAGTGAGTCAGGATCACCTCACTTAGCACAGTGGCATTCATTGACACACCTCTATGTTATAGTTAGACAGGATTCTTTAGTTGATGGTGATTTCCCAGGCTAATTTGCTACATGGCAGTGGTAATGGTGAAACCTAATTATCTCTTATACCTAAAATCACTTTCAGATCATTAAAAACTAAACTAAAACATGTATTCGTGATGTGTAACTTTTCTACAATGATGTGGGTAACTTTCCCCAGTATTAATTTTTTAATGTTTTGTTGTATAGCCCAGTATTGAACTACTGGAAATCATTGGAGTGGTAAAAGAGAATGGCAGTGAACAGATGTTACTTCCTCCTGTGGTAAGATCATTTAAGATGACCACTGTTTAACCTTTTTCAGAACAAGCTTTCTCCACGTATTCCTCATATAATTTGATCATGTAATTTTTTTTGTCACACAGCATACTCCGTTGTCATATGACTACGTTCTGGTTGCCAAAACAAGTGACAAGCAGGAGAGAGAGGCTTTCAAGAAGCAAACTGAATACATCGCAGAACTGAAAAAAAAGAACATGAGAGTCACAGTAAGTTTTTGTCTTTACCAGTGTAAAGGTTACGCAACTGGTTGATTCACCTTGTGTTTATTCTTTTTAGGAAATTGTTGACGACGACCTTGTTTTCTACGGAATTCAAGCACCGAAAGAAATTTTTGAGAAGTACAGATATCTGCTGAAAGTGTCGGATGCTTGCAACTGGAGCTCAGATCAGAACGTTGTGCCCCTCAGCACCAGGTAAAATGCGGCTATTTGTGGCATTTAAAACAATTGTGAATGAGATAAGGAGCATGTGTGATTTTATCATTACAAATGTTTATGTAAAAAAACGTGTTTTCCTACGCTACACTATCAATCAAAGTTTCTGACACACCTTCTCCTTTAGAGGTTTTTTCAGTGATTTTTATTATTTTCAACCAAGAAAGAACATGTGGAATCATGTAGTAAACAACCTAGATTATGTTTTATATTTTTTATTCTTGTTTGTAGACACTTTTCCTTTAATGGCACACTCTTGACATTCTCTCAGACGACTCATTAGGTAGTGACCTGGAATGGCTTTCCGATAATCTCAGTGGTGTTTGTTGAGTACTTGTTGGATGCTTTTCCTTTACTATCTGATCCAACTCATCCCAAACCATCTTAACTGGATTTAGATTGGGTGATTGTGGAGCCCAGGTCATCAGATGCAGCACTCCATCACTCTCCTTCTTGGACAAATAGCTCTTACATAACCTGGAGGTGTATTTGAGGTCATTGTCCTGTTGGAAAACAAATGATGGTCCCACTAAGTACAAAGCAGATGGGATGGCATGTGCCTGCAAAATGCTGCAGTAGCTGTGTTAGTTTAGTGTTTCCTTAAGTTTGACTAAGTCACCAGCTGTGTCACCAGCAAAGCCCCACACCATCACACCTCCTCCTCCATGCTTCAGAGTGGGAACCACACATTCAGGAACTGTCTGTTCACCCTCTCTACATAGACTCTCTACAGACACAGTGGTTAGAACCACAATTCTCACATTTGGACTCATTAGACCAAAAGACAGTTTGTTGATTAACAGACTTTCATTTTATAAAGTAATGATGGACTGTCTTTTTTCTTTACTTCTTTGAGTGGTTCTTGCTATAATATGGATTTATATAGTAGTTGTAGTAGAACTAAAAGGGCTATTGACTCTGTAGCCACCCTTCCTGTGTACAAGTCAACTGATGGTCTAAAGCACGTTAAGAAGGCAAGAGAAGCCACTGACAAGGCAGTCTGTGACTTACAAACTATTCCAGGTGATTGCCTCATGAATCTGATCAGAGAAAGCTAAATGTAGCTACTGTGTGCAATCTAAAATATACTAAAATATAATACAATATTTAATTCCACATGTATTATCTCAGAATTTTTTAACATTACTGTCAACATTAACATTATTAATGTACATTTGGTGTGTCCAAACTTTTTACCCGTAGTATGTGATGTGAAGATGTGATCTCACTGCGTGTGTATGAACTTGTGTAGAGGCCGTTTCACCATAACACCAGTTTTTGAGGCCACTTGGTCTCCAAACTGTGTTTGCTTGTTTTGACGCTTGTTCCACCAAATTAACTTTGTTGTAATCAAAACAACAAAACAACAAAAATCGAATCAATGTATCTAATCAATGTAATCAAAACTCCAAAAATCTACAAACAAGTCCAGAGTCAGGAGTACCATTTCAATACAGATTCATTTACAGAATTTATACTTCAACTCGGCCCATTACCGACACTTGATACTTTAGAGGATTACAACAATGCTCCCAATGTGCGTTTGCCAAAAACAACTTTTCTACACATGAGCAGTACAAACTGTCTTACAGCGCTTGAGCTAGCGCAAGAACAAATTGACATTCACATGCGAATAACAGCATAAACAACATAACTTAACGCACTTTGAAGAACTAAACTATCAACTTGTAAATATAATACTAAATAGACAGCAAACAAATAAATGAGTTTTAGGTGGCTCTTAATTGTTAAATGTTAATTATCTCTTAGCCAGACTGTTCTTATAATTGCCAAAAGGCAAATTAGCTGAATATCTGAAGTTGTGTTTTATTATCTTTTGGTGCAGTTTATGTTTTTGTAACATGCGATACTTGACATTTTGCAGGATAAGGATTGTCCACTTTATTTTGAATCACACCCCTCTTCAAACAGGAGGTGAGAAAAACCTTTTTACAATCCCAATGTCTTCTCACTTAATTAACTCTTAATTTTTAATTAATTCTTCTGTCCTGATTCTGTTAATGTTCACAGAGGGGCTGCGGGATCTCATGAAGGCCAAAGTTTTTGAGGCAAGATTCTGCTTACATGAGGTAAAATCCTAAATATATTATTAAAAGGCTCTTTAAAGGCATCAATGTATTATCATAAACTTTAACAGCTATATCATCAACACATCTATACTGGTCATTGTGTAATTACCATGGCTGCTGCAGGTGCCATGGTAATTACACCAAAGATTATATGAATAAAATATCACAATGGAAGACAATTGGATGAAACATCAAGGAAATTTCAGTTAAACTCTTGTCTGCCGTAGTTTTCTTTATAGATTCCACAGATTCTTATACTAAAGATAGTGACACGATTGTCTTCTGATAAATCTCTTCTTTTCACGTGGCCACCAAGAGTTTTTCTATTCTTAACAGCTTCTAAAATTATGAACTGAAACTTGGCAGTGGCCTTCCCAAACAGTATATTGCTGCCAAAAAAGTATTTGTGCTATGCAAGTCATATTAATACAGTGAGTCATTCAAGACTGGGAGTAAGTGAATATTGATTCATGTGCACATGTACTGTGATACCAAATACTGTACATGTGCATAAATACAGTATAGTGTGTGAGTGTTCTTATGGAAGGTAAAGTTATTAATATGTAATTAAATTGTCAATACATTGCCAAAGCTTGTCCCAAATATGACTAATTTAAAACTGTATAAGCCAGTAAAATCAGTTTTAAAGTGTCAGTATGCTATCTTTACATCAGAAGCTCCTGTTTTCTGTTTGAGTGTTTCTTCATGTTGCCGCTTTCCTTTGATTTTGTGCGTTTCTGCTTTCAGAAAAAGAAACAGAGAGAGCTTAAGGAGAGCTGGGCACGATGGACAGCCTGTCTCCAAGGGCAACCCATAACTGCTGTCAGGTTTGGACTGCAACACAACAGCCTATTCATTATTTCGCTTTTCATAGAGTTACAGTTATTGTGGCTTTGTTGTCTTCTGTGTCATCCTGCTGTGAAGTAGGTTTACACCACACACAAAGATGTTGCAGGTGTTATGCGCACAAATTATTTAAATGTATTTACAGCACTTAATAGTCGTACACATTAGCAATGCTATCTTTAGATTCACTAGAATACAGAGTCCAAACACCAAAAGACAATGCAAACAAGCACTCTGTCTCAAAACAAATCGAAACTATGGCACTTGTAACATGTGTGAATGTGAATCCATAGTGTTTTTTGTGCTTTAGGAGGTAAAAGTACATTTTATACACATTTTATATCTGTTTTATATCTATATTTTAACTCTAAATTATTTTAATTTTGATGGCATTTTTCTTATGCTTGCTTGATTTCAAGATTTCATATCTTTTATTTAGTCATGTTGAAATTCAGGAAGAATGTGGCTTGGCATTGTCTTTCTGAAATAAGCAGGGCCTTCTATGAAAAAGACTTGAATGGCAGCACATGTTGTTCCAAGGTCTGCACTGTACATATCATTCAACTCCAATTTTAAAAAAATGTGCAATTTACCCATGGCATTGGCAATTATGCATCACTTTGTGCAAACACTAATAACAGACCAGGTGGTCCCTTACTTCTTTAACCCAGAGGACTTTGCCTCAGTCCTTCTTCAATGCGCTCAGGCCCAGAGAAAAGTGTTTTTTACATAAATCTTTTTCTTTGAATGGTAGAGTTTTAAATTGCATTTGTCAATGCAGCAACTGTGTTCACTGATGTGAGTGTGTGCGTGTGTGTGTCTGTACCCATGTCAGGAACTACTTTGGGGAAAAGGTGGCCTTGTACTACCTGTGGTTGGGTTGGTACACATTTCTACTTATCCCTCCTGCTATCATTGGGATTATTGTCTTCCTCTATGGCCTTGCCTTCTTCAACAGCTCACCCCTCATGTAAGTTTTTTCACAGCTGAGCAGTATGTGTCATCACAGAGCATTTACACAGTAATAGTTAATGTGCTTTTTGTGTCGTAGAAAGGAGGTTTGTGAGACTGACATTGTCATGTGTCCACTTTGTGACAATACATGCAAAGTGTGGCAGCTCTCTGACACCTGTGCATACGCCAAGGTATATGAGTGCATTTATTACTACCTAAATGTTTTTTTTTTTCGTTGTGCTCACTGCTAATCTTTCCATCTACAGATGAGCCTATTGTTCGACAACAATGGCACAGTCTTCTTTGCGATGTTCATGGCAGTGTGGGGTGAGTTTTGTGCTGATGGGAATTGTGATGGGTTTTTTTTTATATTCAGAACTCTTGTCCAATCCTGTTGTGTTTTCACCTACATGTACAATTTGTATAAATGCCTAAAATATATTTTATCCAACTGCCTGGTTGTTCTTATGATCACTGAGACAGACACTGCCAAGGAGATGCCACATCACTGAGAGAACCTATTCCTCTTGGCTGCTCACATCTGAATCAGCTTGGGCCATCTGGCCGTGGGGGTGTTTGAGCAGTCATCTATAAGAACACATATAACTGTTCAGTCACTTTATTCAGCTCCTCTTTTCCTGGGAACCTCTGTTTTTTGTGGTTTTATAAATGTTTACCAACTGTTTTCAGTTCAGTGATTTTTTTACTTGATTAAGGTTTATAGTATAAGTAGTATAAGAGAGGAAGTTTGTATGAGGGTAGATCTGATGAAGAAAGAGAATGAATATATATTATATATTACACTGATGAATTTGAGTTTGCATAAAAACAAACTAAAGAATTCACTGCTGCTAGTCAAATTTATACTTTTAAACACTATCAAATATCCAAAAAATGGCAAAAAATATTTACATACATTGCAGTGACTCAGATGTTTAAAAAAGCCCAGTGTGTTTATGACTATACTATACTTTGTAAACTCATATAAATTCCTCTCATACACAGCAACACTGTTTTTGGAGTTCTGGAAGAGACATCGTGCTTCCTATGTGTGTGAATGGAAAGTGTCTGATTGGTGTGAAGAGGAGGTATCAGTTTTACATATTATATTGAGTATTAAGTAACGATGGATCTGCCCTCAATATTGAATTCACAGCTGTTTTTTTTTTCTTTTACATTCAATTGTAGGAGGAATTGATCCTGGAAATCGTCAACAACGCACAGTGTAAACCCAGGAAACATAAACACTCCTATCTGCGGAGCACTTTGGTTTTACTCTGTGTCACAGTTATGGTGAGTGTTATGGGCAGAAATAGGTGTCAGCAGAAACTGAATTTGAAATGCGAGAACTGAATTTGCAAGGTCGTAGAAAGTTGAATCTTTAGTGAGGATCAAATACAGTTTCAGAGCAGATGATTTCAATTTCAAAATGTTACATTCAGTTTACTAATGCAATTATTCAAGTCAAGCAATTCAAATTCTGTACTACATTTCAAATTCAATCCTAAATTATTCAAATTCAGTTTCTGCTGACACATATTTCTGCCCATGGAGTGTCCCCTTCACATTTTTAAAAGGGCTCGTTTAGTGTCAGAAACAAACTGGTTGAAGTTGATCAGGTTTATGCATGGAGTTAATTTATGTAGTACACTGTATGTATTTAATTAAAGCCATAACACTTTGCCATAACAAGTGTAGTAATACAAATGCATGTTTTTGTGTTTTTACAGATATTGGTGATCATTGGCCTCACACATGCCTTGGTGGTGTTCAGGGCGATCACAGCAGTGTTCTTTACTAAGGGAGAGTGGGAGTTTCTACGTAACTATGCGTCTAGTGGAGCAATGATGATGGGAGCCGTCTTCCATTACTTCATCATCACTGTCATGACACGGGTACATGTATCTTAATAAAAATATCTCTGTGTCCTTTATGTAATATTCTCTTTGACTCTGATCATGTCTTTATCTTTGCAGATTAACCGGATTGTAGCGATGAAGCTCTGTGAAATAGGTTAGTTTATGTATCATCTTCATCTACATTTTTTACGTGGTACCAACATACCACATCTGGCAATGCTGACAACTTGTACCGTAAGCAGGGAGAATAGGCAAACAAATCCAGACTGGTAATCAAACAGGAAGCAGGTCAAACAAACAGATAACAAAGGAACCTGGCATCAGAGCCATAGGAAGCTGGACTGCTTAAATGATAAGAAAGACTGGAAAGCAAACAACAAGAACTATTCTGGAAGAGGCACCAGAAAGATTGTCTAAGACTTGAAAAACATGAAACCTGTATGATTGTTAAGTTTAATCATACTTTCTGTTTTAAAAACAGACTTTTTAGTATCATATGCACTAAATATCAAATATTTAACATGAATTGCATACACAAAAATTATAATACTGTCAAGTGGCTGTAAATGTTGCAATAGGGGTTGTGAGTGTGAGACTGTGCCATCTATTGGCCAAATAGTTAAATGCATGCACACTAACACTGACACTGACATGAAGTCTGTCTTTGCCAGAGGAAACGAGATCATTTGCTGCCACTGAGAAAAGTTTCACTGTGAAGATGTTCACCTTCCAGTTCTTCACCTATTTTTCCTCACTCTTCTACGTGGCCTTTTTTCTTGGCCGGTAAGAGCTTGTGCTTAGGTCTGGCAAATAATTCAGTATTAGTGTTTACTGGCTGTTGTTTAAAAATACATAACAATCTTACTGTTTGGGTAAAAAATGCGCTAATAATGGCTTGTTTTGTAACATACCTCACAGGATTAATGGCCATCCTGGTGGTTATGTGCGTATTGCTGGTGAATGGAGGCTGGAGGAGGTGAGTAAACATAGATATGTATCCCATTTTCCTACTGCACCTACTGCATATAATTAACAACATTAAAATATTGTATTTCTATTTTTATTACTATTTACTCTCTTCTGTGCAGTGTCACCCCAGTGGATGTCTCACAGATCTGTTCATCCAAATGGCGATTATAATGGTCCTCAAGCAGACTATCAGCAATGTCTTTGAATTCACTGGCCCGTAAGTATACATTAGATATATTATATGATGTACGTTCCGGTGTTTAAATCACTTTCCTAACGTTCAAACTGTTTCGCGCTGTCTCTTGGTTGCCTCAGCTGGTTCTGCAGATGGTTGATGAGGAGGAGGACCCGAAGGCTGCAGAGGAAATGTGCGCACTGCTACCTGAAAGAGGAATCAGAGGCCAAAGACGGAGCTGAACTGTGTGATATCTGCAAGCTTCGAGACTGGCTCAGCAACTACCGCCTCAATGACGTTGACTCCTTCAGTCTGTTCAATGAGTTCTTGGAGATGGGTTTGTATCCTGTAAAATGCTTTAGCAACAAAATGGTAGACTAATGTTGGAAAATAATATTGAGCTTTTTTTTCCTCCTTAGTGATCCAGTTCAGCTTTACTACGATATTTGTGGCAGCATTTCCACTTGCTCCACTGTTAGCGCTCTTTAACAATGTTATTGAGATACGATTGGATGCCATTAAGATGGTGACTCTGGAGCGCAGACTGGTGCCTAAGAAAACCAACGATATTGGTGAGGATCTGATAAACTATTTATCTCTTAGCTTTTTGTTTTCAGTATGGCTTTAAAAACTATACATCTTGTTTGTTTGTTTGTTTACACTTCATACCAGTGTTGCTTTTTCTTCAGGTGTGTGGATTGATGTATTGGAGGCTATTGGTGTCTTGGCCGTCATTGCAAATGGGTTGGTCATTGGTGTATCCTCAGACTTCATCCCTCGACTGGTGTACCATTACTACTATGGCCCATGTGCCAATGGCACAAGGACAGATATTGAGTGAGAATGTGCATTTTTCTATCAAGCGTTTATGATTTGCCTTGTTGTGTGCAACACTACCTTTATACAACTCCTTTTTTTAAGCTGCATGACTGGTTACATCAACAACACACTCTCCATTGTACGAATGGATGCCAAGATCAAAAGCGAGTTTTTAAAAGACCAGATGGTGACTCCTAGCGGCTTGAATGTCACTTATTGCAGGTTTGTTCTATTTTAGATACAGTTGTCCTTTACAAGATTTCACTGTCATTTTTCTGAAGAAGACAAAACATGTAATTTATGACGTTATGGCATTTTAATGCACTCCCAGTGTTAAATGCTGGTGAGTATTTACAGTACTCGCCAATGTCATTATCCTGCACTTTTTCTGTAAAGACTGTGTAATATTGGTGGTTTATCACTGTAGCCTCCATAATTATCTGTTGTGTGTTGATATTTGAAAAAATAATTTATGAGGAGATAACATGTTTTCTGGTCTGTTCCTCTTTACAGCTACAGGGACTACAGGAGCAGTGAGGACTATAGTCTCACCCCACAGTTCTGGCTAATTTTAGCTGTGCGCTTTGCATTTGTCATCCTCTTTGAGGTAATTCATTTTGCACAAAACAAAGAAACCACATTCTCCAACATGTCCTCCTAGTTTTGTTTACAAACAAAACAACAAACAACAATAAACGAGGGATTGTTATCTTTAAAGATATTATATTTTCCCAAATTACAAAGTGAAACCACATATCTAACATTTTCCTCTCTGCTTGA
>OMLM01007533.1:32534-60763 GCA_900302695.1 Helostoma temminkii
CAGCATGTGGTCGTCATATGTAAATTCATTGCAGCCTGGTTTGTACCGAGTGCTCCAATGCAGGTCAAGAATGACAGACTCTTTGATAAACTTAACAGACTAAAAGAGGAACTCAGGTGGGTCTTGCTTAGAATGTGATCAGACTTGTTAAGCTCTTTCATAATATGACTGTTTAGCATTTGTAAAATGCAAACCTAAGTTACAATTCAGGAACAGTACATACATTTTCTTTGAAAAGCCATAACAAACTGGTGGATAAAATACTCACATTATGTACTTACAGTAATTAAGGGTATAGAAACATTCTCTTACAAGTAAAAGTACTGCATTCAAAATATTCAAGTAAAGTAGAAATACCTCAAAATTGTGTTTAAGTACAGTTTTTAAATGTACTTAGTTACATTCCACCACAGCTTACGTTCCATGTATGTATGTATTTATACATCAGACCAAGGAATCAGTGCAGCTCCAGCCTGAACAAGAGCTGCATGTTTCTCTTATGAAAATTATAAACCTTCCTCACTCACAGTGACTGTGAATGAGGGACCTAGCCTATGTCCTGCAGTATTTTGGATTTGATTTGTGTATTTGCTTCATCACCACTTTTCTTCCTTGTCAAAGCTACTAGTCCTCATAGCAACCAAGAACTTAATCAAATGAATCAGATCCACAGACCTATTTCATGGCAGACATAGCTGTGGCTATAAATAGCACCAGTTTGTGGCTTGGCATTGCAATACTTTTTAATGTTATTAGTTCCACCTGTGTTTTTCCTATTCTGACAAGTCAAAATTATGCTTTAATTTCACATTTTCATACGGGCCACCTGCCACAGGTTTACCCTCCTAATGAAAGCATGGATGCAATAAAGAGAAGCACATTAAATATACACTATAGCCAGCATCACAGTATCTCGTCCAGTTTGTGGTCAGTATATGATCATACCAGATAAAACGTCTGCTAAGGTGTGCTTTGCAGTGACCTCTCTTCATTTCTTCAAGATAGATGCTGCAGCTAAATGATCCTTGCTTTTATTTCCTTGCAGGTCATTTGAAATGTGACAGCAGAGTCTTTTAAGAGACACATCTGTTGCGAGAACATGAACCTGATGTTGCCCGGTGCATTAAGGTGTCCAGACTATCGCAGTGCTGAGTCAGCTTCAAAGCTATTCATTATCTCTGTGAAGCGTTCAGACAGACGGCTCTCACTGTCTTTTATTGCTTACAGACAGATGTTATCTGCTGGTTATGTGAATTTGCATCCATGATGGACTCTGGAAACAGACTGACTTTTAGCTAGAACAAGTGTACAGAAACCGCCTGTGTCTTTCATAAGATTGATCACTATATTTGTGAGTCACATTGTATGTTTTTTTTTTTATTGAATGGCTAAAGATAAGTTGCTACTGCAAATACCACACCAACTGTGTTACAAGTGCTGTGATCATTGTTGCATTTAGTGCAGATAGGATCTGATGGTGTCAGGCCTGAGAATGTTTTGCATTATAATATTTTTATTAATGTATGAAAGAGTAAACATTTGTCCTAACGTTTTTAAGTTAATCTTGAATTTGCTGAATTACAGATTTAAGATATTTGTGCTGGAGCGATGTGTTTTTATATCTAAGGTACAGTATTTCAATAATAGCTACATTTACGTCAATACTGTATTCACGGCTGTTGAGGAAACCAAGGCCATGCCCTCACTGCTGTTGTTGAAATTTGTTTTAATTTTAGAATCTGTTATAACACAGAAATAACAACACTCATTTTAGTCTTTCTTAGTCTTATTTTTTATGGGTAAAATATTAAAATAATTAATAATAGCATTTTCCACCAGAAATGTATGCCTGCCGGAGAGGACCATTATCTGGATGAACACTAGTTAAAGAGTTAAAATACACTGACTAATAAAACTCCCATGATGAAGTGTTTATAAGTTGTAAATAATATGTTTATTAATGAGTAGTTTAGTACTGCTTTACAGATACCTTATGTCCATTAATATGGAATAGTCACCTTTTGGGTTGCCAGGTTTTGAAAAAGCACTTTAATTGTTGAGCTGTTCGACTTTGAAAAATGAATAAAGAACTTTTTAACACTTACAACTGTAGAGTTGATTATTAAAACCCGAATAATTTATTAATGGCATTAACATTTAAAACGGAAAAAGCTGAGTGGATATTAGAAAGTGAAGCCCACCTGAAGACACTGTAAAGAGGAGAGAAATGACCTGGTATATCTCAGCTTACTTTCTAGGTACATTTGTGGCCTGTGTTTTCCTTTTTCCTCCATTTCTTGCAACGCAGGTGGAAGCCGGTGCGAATGTCACATGACCACGGGGAGCCAATAGCTCGGCGAGTTTCAGGCCTTGTTCAGGTGCAGTTGATCAACCAGAAGGCTGACGTTTGCGTAGTCACCTCTACGGCTCGTCACGATGTAACTATAACAAACTAACAGGTTATTTGTTCAGCAGTCATGTATTTTTTATAGATAGGCAGAGTAATAATCCTCCGCTTCACTTCTCACCAGAGGACAGAGAAAGAGGAAAACTGCGCCTCATGGCTGTGATTTTAGTCGCTTTCATGTTGGTGTGCACCGGATCATGGGACCAGACTTTCCTCACCGCCGGTGTGTACAAACTTTTTTATTAACTGTGTGATTCTCAGAAAAGGTGCAGCTTAAACTTTAGTTGTCAGTATTTTACATTTGTTTGTAGCTGTGTTGTCATGTTTGTCGCGGATAAATCAGCCACAGTCAGATATAGGAGATGCTGGACTGGTAAATAACGCCAGGTCAGTGCACATGTGGGCTGTGTGGATTGGGTCACAGTTTCAGGCAGTCACATGATGTTACCTGGCAACGTAAGGAACAGACCCGGACTTTGGACCCGGATGTGTTTGACAAAAGGTAAAAATAGATAATTAAAGTAAAGACAAAGCCGAAGAGGAACCGGGGCTGGCAGCTGTGCTGGGTATTTGTAGGGTTTTGGTTATGTAGTCACAAAAGCGCATGCGCTGTATAGAACCCATCCGGACTTAAAAGGGCAGTTGTTGTTAGTTAATATATTAAATTAGCCATTGGCAGCATTAGTTACATGTAAAAGTTTGAAAAGAGCTATGTTGTTACCACTGAGCATAAGTAAGTCAGTCAACACAAAATAGCTTCAGAGTTTATGCAAAGTGTTTACATCATACACATGCAAAGTGTTTTCTCCAAAGGAAGTAAAGTTCCTGCATGTGTTTTATCACACATGAAGCAGAGCTGCATTGACCTACACCTGCACTGTGCTTATGATAAGTGCAGCGCTGCAGCTGATCCATATTTAACATTTCACTTTAGCCTGCCATGCAGTAAGAAGAGGACCCTGGTGTGGAGTAAAATAATTCCCATTCATCAGTTGTGGCGCAGAAAATATTGTTGCATTCCTAATGTTTGTTTACATTTGTGCAAACTCCCTGTGTCTCTGTTTGCAGCTCAGAGCTGTGTTGATGAGAGCAGATTTAAGGAACAGGTGGGGCAGCAGGGGTCTCCATATAAGCTAAACTGCCCTCTACAGCCCGATCAGCTCCAGAGCTCCCCACAAATCCAGCTGACCTGGCAGAAAAACTGTCAGCAGATCCACAGTCAGGAGGGGAAGACCTACCTGGAGTTTACCAGCCTCAGCCTGGAGGATCAAGGGAATTACACCTGCATACAACAAGGCAACAGCACAGCCCCATTCACTGTTGGTCTCGTAGTTAAGGGTAGGTAATATTAAGTTTAAGTGTAATGAGGTCACTTAAAACTTGATGCTTCAGATGCTACAATAAACTAGGAACTTGTATACAGATTGGGGCTAGTTTAACACCGACAAGGAGGTTTTTTTTTCAGTATGCCCTCAAGCAGTGGTCTCAGGCTGGTCTCAGGCTGGTCTCAGGTTGTGAACATAGGTAACAATGTTGTGTCTTTGCACAGAGCTGCAGTGCTTTAAACCACCAGAATTTAAACCTGATAGTAGCCTGACCAGGCTATGGGGGAATGTTGGATCCACTGTGACAATGAACTGCACGGTCCTGTTCATCTGGGACCCGAACGAGGAGCAATGTGACACCGCGCTGCAGTGGAGAAAAGATGGCCGGCCTCTCACCAACCACACACTTTACATTCAGAACGCTTCCTCATGGTGACGTGGAGCTTTTAAAATAGCAGATTTACATTATATATCACATTCCTGCATCGAAAGGAACATTTCAATGTGAAGGTAAGATCAAGTTTTCTGTCCTGTTTATCAGGTCTCCTGTTGCCGGGCAGCTGGTTGTAAACAGTCTGTTGGTGATCACCCTCAGGGAGGTGGAAGATTTTGGGCTCTACAGCTGCACAGCGAGGAACATTTCATCAGATTTTAGCCTTCAGAATTTAAGTAAGAAAAATATACCAGCTGAAAAATAAAGTTATTAAGCTGAAGAAAACGCAAGAAATACAGGAACATTTAAATGGTGTGCAGCAGAAAGTGTCATGTATCTATATTAAATATATTACATATTATAGACATACATAAACATCAGTGTAATATTGTGTGTCCCACAATTACATTAGGTGTTTATGATTTTACATAAATACGTATATGCAGCATCTATTGTAATGTAATGACACAGTAAATTATATAAGATAGATTTGAATTAATATTCTATTCAAAATGTATTTTCTGTTGTATTGTTTTTCCAAATTATTGCAGTTGTATGTGCACACCGTAACACCAGAATCCATGTGAAGTCATGTGTGATGATTCACTTTTAATATTGTTTATTTTAAGCTTATTTTTCTGTTTTTGCTCAGGCAGCCCCAGCCACACAGCTGCTGTTATTGCTGCCATCATACTTCTTCTCCTCCTGGCTGTAGCTGCTCTCGTGTACTCCAGGTGTCACCTGAACATTAAACTGTGGTACAGAAACTCTTATGGAGAGTATGAACTCAATGGTGAGACTTCAGCGGTAACAATATAATGTACTGTAGCTGTAGCTGTGTATGTACTGATGTTACAGGTTGTGTCTCTCTGCCTCCAGATGGGAAATTATATGACGCCTATATCTCCTATGTGAACAATGACAGTGACAGGAAGTTTGTCAACTTTATTCTTAAACCTCATCTGGAAAATAAAAATGGGTACAAAG
The DNA here is from genome assembly GCA_900302695.1 of Helostoma temminkii. Taxonomy (NCBI): domain Eukaryota; kingdom Metazoa; phylum Chordata; class Actinopteri; order Anabantiformes; family Helostomatidae; genus Helostoma; species Helostoma temminkii. Next base: position 37,687 of record OMLM01007533.1, read on the forward strand.
TGCATCTGAATGACAATGATATCCTGCCTGGTGGAGGTAAACTCTCATTGTTACACTATGCACATGTTTGCTGTTTTACAAGAATAAGAACTTTTCACAACCACACTTCCATCTTGTAGCTTTCTTGCTGTTTGCGTTTGCAGACATTTTGCAATAAAATAATGTCTTTCTTTAATGTTGTTTTTGATGATTCATAGTTACCTGCTGCTCTACATAGCCAATTGTAATTAGGTTACTTTTAACAATACACACTGTGTCTCCAGAACCTTCTGCAGAGTTGCTAATGAACATGAGTCGTTCTCGACGTCTCATTGTGTTGCTTTCTCATGCTTACCTTGAGCAGGACTGGTGCGAAAGTAACTTCAGGTAACTTCATAAACATAATTTAGATCCAAACTTAGAAACTGCAGAATCTTTACAATTTATACCACTTGAGGTCAGTGTTGCTGCCTTATACTAGAGTGTCTATGTTGTTTCATACTGCCTGTATGTGTTTGCAGACAGGGGATTCTGCACCTGCTGGAGATATGCAAGCAGCCCATCCTCATCATGCTGGAGGGTCAGTCCAAACGAATGAGGCCTGAGATCAAGCAGGAGCTCATTGAGCACCAGCACTGCCTCACTGTACTCACCTGGAGGCACAACTCTGTGGTAAGTGCCAAACACCACAGTAGTACTGGTTTTATATTCATTTTGTATTAATACTGCTAATTTTAAACACCGTGATGTTTTAGCAGGAAACAAACATGGGATTGTTGAATTTCAGCCAACAGTAGTTTAGTCTCATCCATCAACAGAACAGCTCTTCCACTAGTTTCTAACTGATCTACGTGGTGTTAAACTATAGACAGTAGCGGTTTCTTCCTTGCAACTCATGCACGCTGCTTCAAGGGAGGTTCCTAGACACAAGCCTGGCCTTAGGCTATTACACACCTTCCTCTGAGTGTGGTCTTTATTGGCCAATCATTGCTGGGTAGAGTAACTGTGTGTCAATTGTTTGTGAAAACTCTGTCAACCAGGTGAAGTTTTCTGGAAAGCTGAGTCATAGCAACTAGACTTTTCTGTTGGGTCGAAATGTTTCACTACCCATCCAAGTAGTTACAGCAGTCTGATGAAGCCACTCGGATGTTGTCATGAATTGATGAACCGTTTACAAACTTCAAGCAGGAAAAAGTCCATTTGCCAACTCAACAGCTTCACCTGGATAAATAAGAATCTCCACAGACAGCAACAACCAGACTCTGAGTTTGTTTCTCAAAACTTTGTGGGAGTGGTTTGATCAGAGTCATGACATTTTGATTCAAATGTTGCTGGATATTGATTGGTGCACAAAAGTACATCACATAAGCCACGTTTTTCCACATGTGCTGAGCTGAGAAAATAGGCTTTTGAGTGGTAAAGCCTAAACATATATACTGCCAAAGTAAATATCAATATTAAAAGCATGCATATACATACATACACGTGTGTATATATAGATTGCAAGCAAAATGTTCAATTTCATCTCTATTTGACTGTAAGCACATGTTGTAATGTGTTTGTTTTCTTCCTGTGTGCTTGGTGTCCACAGACTCCCTCCTCAGCCTTTTGGAAGGAGCTGGCCTTAGCGATGCCTCGCAGGGTCGTCTTCCACAGTGACACAGCCGGAGACCCTCAGACAGTACTGCAAGATGATGAAGACCCCATGCTGACTGTGGACCCTGACTACCTGGATTGCCGTTCAGACGTTGACCCGGCTGGAGATCTGGGTAAAAGCAGCAGTCGCTGGTCACTACAGTCGATTATACAAAGCACTCTTAAGGTCCGACCACAGCATTTCAGTTGGTTTGAGGTCTGGACTTTGATTAGACTATTACAAAAGGCTTTATTCTTTTATTTTGCAGTCATTCTGATGTATTTGTATGGGTATGCTTTGGAACATTATCCTTTGCATGACCCAATTTTGACCCAGCTTTACCTGTCAGACAGATGGCCTCACGTTCGCCTCTAGAATACTCATCTGTCCATAGGACATTGTTCCAGAAGTGCTTTTAGATGAACAAGCTTTCTCGTGGCAACTTTTCCAAACTGTGGTGGTACAGTCTTTTCTTTTATAACAACCTATGTTTATTTGATCCAGTTTGAAACTAGTTTTCAAACAACAAAAATTAATATAACTGCAGTTAATTTCAATGCTAGGAATCTACTATATTGGCTTGCCGGGGTGTTTTGTGCAAAGATGTACCAGGCGACACAAATCAGTTGATAGCACTTAATGCCTCAATTAAATATGAAGCTGGTTTAACGTTAAACAAAGACCAAAAACAAGGGAACACCTCTAAAAGTATTTCGGTATAAGTTTCAATGCATTTAAGGCCAAAAACAGGTTTTAATGTAAAAATGATGGGAGATGTGAAACTCAGCATTTGGAATACTGTGATAAGTTTTTCCACCACTTCTCGCTCTCTTTTGCAGGGCTCCGTCTACCTGTATACAGGGCTATGGCCTGTAGGGCTCCTGTCCTACCTCCTGCTCCCATCACAGCGACTGAGGCCAAATTCTCTGACATTGATGTGTCAGACCTGGGATCACGCAACTATGGAGCACGCTCAGACTTCTACTGCCTGGTTTCTGAGGACATTTGATCCACACTCCCCTCGCTTCTGTAGATTTGTAAAGATGGAGCAGCTATGTGGAGATCCCCATTGCTTTATATTTGTCTGTTTCGACCAGCTAAATATGTTCTTGTTGCTTTTCTTAGGCATTTGCTGGGAAAGTGTTGCTCTTTTCTATTTCCATTTACCAAAGACGGATTTTTGAATGGGTTTGTATTATACAAGAATTAACTGAAAGTTTTATATCAACCAGGTAAAGAAATAATTTATTATAAATGTAGAAAACTTGATTGTCATCTCAAAGGTTGTTAGCCCTCCAGCAGAGGGCAGGGTATTGTCAAACAATATGCAGATAACATGAAGAAATTCAGAAAATTGAACTGTTTGTCTTCTTAACAGCAGACAAATGGTTGGGGAACACAGTGTTTCAAAGTAAGAGTTGAACCCGTCAGCTGAAACAGGTCGTCTGTGACTGAAGAATTGTTACTGATTTCTGTAGAGGTGGTAAAACTGTGTGTGACCTAAATCTGGTAACAGCATGGCAATCATGTTAATAAAGCAGTTTGACAAAATACTGGGATGTTTCTCCCTAACTGATGTTCTCATTCTCGCAGAGTAATGATTATCTACTGTCAAATAAGTAGAGGTAAAAGGTGCAGCAGAGAAAGTCTGGTACTGTTCCTGTCTGAGCAGGAGCAAATATGTAAACAAGGAGTGGCCAACATTTTAGCACATTAGTGTCAGTCTGTTATAGCTACAATATGAACTGCAGCACACACTTGTGAAACTCCCACAATATGAATATTTCCAAATCTGTCTCTTTATTAGCTGAACAATATCCACATCATACATTTGCCTGTACACGACAAAAAACAAACCAAAACTTGTTTTTTTAGGAGGTTACACAAATAGATTTAAATCTTAAACTTGCCAATCTGTAGGTCAGTGGGGTCACAACCTGAACAGTGTTCATTCATAAACATTTCATACTAAACACATTTTGTTAAGAAAACAGAGGACAATACTTTCACCCCGTCTTTCAAATACACACCTTTCATAACATTAAGCAAACAGCAGTTGCAATGGCATGTTACAGAAAAAACAAATGACACATGAGCTCATGAGTAAATACAAAGGTCAGATCAAAGTATAATCATTATCCCCAGATTTCTGAATAAAATGTATTAACATCCAAATTTCAGCAAACCTCTCTGTAAATGTCCTCTGGTTTAAATTCATATAACTATGTGTTATAATGTTGACTCATGTGGAAACACATCCAAAAACTACAAAGTACATAGTCACAATATATAAAGTATTTAACATGATTTCTGTATAAAAGAGAAAAACGTATTTACAAAAATGTTGAACAAGTAGAACAGTAGTTGCATCTATGCAGTAGATTAAGTGCACAGCGATCAAATAAGGCACAAAAGTCCATCATACAGTCCGTCAACAGTTTCACACTGATATTAAAAAGGCAGAAACACAAACAGCTGCGGTTTCATCTGGATACATATCGCTCTCACACAAAACAAATCCCTGAATAAATCCACACTTAAACCATAATGTGTTCAAACTAAAATGGTAAATGTTAAGGTGCACACGTTTGTATGAAGAGTCCATCAAAAGTCCATATTTTTTGCACTGTGCTGATGTCCATAAAGGTTTAATATACAGTGTCTGTTGAGTAGATCCTCTCTCACTTGTGTTCATATAGCCATCACAAAGCATATAAAAGTATACATTGAAAAAGATTTATCCATGGAGAGGTGGGTCAAAACTGATCAGTGTTGCAGAAGTGAAGTGGCAGTATTCACATCAGTTTTAGAATGACAAATTTGCAAAATCCTCTTTTGAATACCCTTTCTGTAAAGCAAAGAAGAAAAAATGGAAAGCGTTACAACCTTTTATGGAAAATCTAAGCACAGATGAATTGTGTTTAATTTATGTATTCATACATTAAGAACACAGGTCTGTTATTAACTTATTTCCTAATGATCCAGTCCAAAAGAATAAATTGAGCTCATAGTACATAGCACTAGTACAGAGTTATGAAATCCAGTGTTTTGTTTACTTTTTGCATAGGTGCGTTTTTTATAACGTGGTGTAGGTACAGTATGTGAGTTTCAACGTCAAACTGGTGGGTAAGACAAGCATTAACACATTTTTTGTTCTGTTGGGACTTGTTCATTAGGAAAATAAACGGAACACCGCACCCTTGGGAGGGGCATTTCATGATCTGCAGATGGCGGTAAATCTACCTGGGCCTGCCCAAGAGGTGGACCTGCCTAGCTAGGTGTGTCAGTGTGTGTATGGTGTGTGTGCGTGCTAATGGAGCAACAGACAGACAAGTTTTGAACATGGCCCACCCCACTGAGGAAGTGCAGAGAGTAAGGAATGTCATCCACTAGTTTCACAAACACACACATAGATCACTCTCACTCTTTCACACATAGACAGTTAAACACACCACACATACTCAGAATGAGGGTGGAGCACCACAAAGATAAAGTTTTTCCAGTGAGCTTTGGCCTTAGTATCACACTGACATACCCACTCTGTCTGCAAATGTTAAAAGCCCGGAGACTATTGAGAAATATGTCATCAAAAAAAATCCTGAACCACAAAACTGAGGAAAATTGTTTTGTGAGAAACGTGTCTGAGAATACCTTTCTAGTCTAGTCTCTTGACAAAAGTTTTTCCCAAATGCAGTTTAGTCATGTGTTAACAGATGTTTGTTATGCTTATTGAAATTTGAATTCTAGAGGTGTTGTTGTAACAGGTCTTTAGTGAGTTTAAGCATAGTTATTTATATCTGTGACTTCACAGCAACAGAATACACGAAAAATTAAGCTATAACTTATTTGTGAGACCCTAAATGTTAAAAGGATTTAAAAGTGCTCTATTTAAACTCACAAAATGATTTTCACAAGCAATAGCACTAGTATTAATTTTTGTATCTGCGTCTGCCAAATGACTAAATGTAAAAATGTAAATGTATTAATTTTACTCTATGTAGTCTATATTATCATGAATCACGCAGAGCTCTGTTTCTTTAGCAATTTTTAGTGCCTTACCTCTCGGTATGTTTTGTGCAGTTTCTTGTACTGGAACATATTGCTGAGAACTATGGCTGCTGCTCTGGCTGCTCTCAACTTCTCAGCACTGAAACAAAAATATTCATCCAAGGTTAACACTTGGTACAATTGACCTCATGCCTGAAGATTAAATGACGTATGTGTAAATGTCTGTATCTGGTTGCCTATAAATACACATTTAACCAGTATGTTTGATCAATTTACAGATCACTCACCCTTTATTCCTTTCTTCTTTGAAGGCAAACAGTTTCGGCAGGCCATTAAAGGAGACAATGTCTCTGGCAGCTACTTGGCTGTATGTCACCAAGTTATTGAGAATAGCACAGATGTTGACCACCACTTCACAGGAGGGTTCCTTCTGTCTTGGGTCCTCAGGCAGCTTATCCAGCACGCTGTTCACCACCTTTGTGGCTGAATAATACAATAAAACATTTCAGTCAGCTAATAACTATAAGCAGTGGCACAAACACGGACACATTTGTTAGTCCATATGTACAGTATATACTAAATAAAAATACAATTTTATGCCAGTGTTTGAGCAGCCTGGTTATTTCACATACACAAGATTTTGAATTTTTACTCATCTCTCTCTCTTTCTCACTCACCGGTTTAAATTCAAAAACCACATAAATGCTTTTTTCTAAGTAAATATTTTCAGTGGTATGTATTACTAAATTGAGTTACGTTTCAACAGTGGTTACATTTCAAAAATATAAATTGAATAAAATCTCACAGTTTGTCTCAAAATAGATGACAACAATAAATTAGCTTATATAAATTAGGTCATAGTGTTGGTACCTTGGTGAAGTAAATACTTCATACACAACAATAATTAAAATTGAAACACTGACCCATGTCATCCTTGTTCTTTGTGTGGCGGGTCAGATTTCGGAGAACGCCTGTTATGGAGCGCAGCTCCAGGTCATTGTCGGTGTCCAGGAGTTCTAACAGTACTGGCAGTATGTGCTCCTTCTCCAGAGCCACATTGCTCAGCACTGCAGCCCACTGCAGCACAAAATAAAATCAGACAGTTCAGATCTAAGGCAGCCTTTGATTACTGCATCTGAATGAGGTCTAATGAATGTGCTTCTGACCCTCTTGTCTCCAGATGTGATGTTCTGCAGAGCTCCAGCAGCAGCCTCACGGGTGGTGGAGTTTACCTTGCACTCTTGCAGCACATTTTTATACATCTCTATTATCAGAGGGTGCCACAGAAATTCACAGCCCGTTGGCACTCGAGAAATCTCATGGAATGTGGGTAAATACTTGTCCTGGATCTGTCAGTGAAAGAAACATTCAAGAAAGAAGATTTAAGATGGAAATCTAATCCATCCAGAACTCTAGTGGATGTGTAAATCTAAATTGTGCCTACATTTTTGGCTTTCCTGCTCTGAGGTGTAAAGCACCCAATGGGTCCACCCTTCTCTGATTGTTGAGATCTGTTTCTGGATCCTTCCAGACGCTCCAAAGCAGCTGGAGAGATCTCATTGTAGAGCTGGTAGGAGAGATTCCTCAAGATACACACTGCATTTTCCGTCCCCTAAGAAAATGCACACACACAGATAATTTAATACACACAATCGACATAAGGCTTGGACCAGCTTTATTCAGCTTCATCTCTTATTCACCTTGTCGTCTCCCTTTTCAGCCTGAACTGTGGCCTTGACGTAATTTACTAAACAATCCACTAGTCCTTCTGTTTCTCTCATCCTCCGACGGGTTTTGTCGCTCACAGAGCTTAAATTCCTGAGCACACACACAAAAACCGAGGTGTCAGAGGTCAAATATGATACATGTCATTATTTTGATCAAGTGGTGGGAACAGAAATGTAAGCACAGTTTAGTTGGGGATGTTTTCATCCCTGGCGCTATGCTGCGGTCATACATCATTAAAGCTTTATTTAAACCCTTTCAGGGTGCAAACACACAGTGCTGGTGATGAAGTCTTTTTCAAATAGTAAAAAGTGAAGGGTGTGGTATGGCATGCTTCTTCATTATTATAAGGAAGCATGCTGGATTCAGAGATTTGACACAAGTAAGTGAGGTGCACCTAAGGCATCCTGTGGTGTTGCAGAAGATATCTGTCTCAGACGGGGTCAAGGTGCCGGCCGCTCCTGAGATCATAGATATAGGAGCGAGGACCTTTTCCGTCAGGTGAGGAAGCACATCCTTAGCTAGTGATTCCTTTAGATTGTCTTTGGATGAAAGGTTCCACAGGATACCTACAAAAATATAAACCATAAAAAACTTTTATGCTTCCTTTTTTCATATGTTACAGCAGACATTACCTAAATCTTGGCAACACAGTATTTTTGGAAATACACCAAAAATTAGAAAAGACCATTATAGCCAGCTGGTTAGCTTAGCTTAACATAAAGACTGGAAACATGAATGAGACAGCTGGCTCCCTCTAAAGTTCACAATATGTGACTGTATCTGCGCCAGCTTCGGTTTCTGCAGCTATAGAGAAGTTACATTTTGTCACCTTTGAGCAGGCTAGCTATGTCTGTGTGCTAAGCTAAGGTAACTCCGCAGAATGGTTCATATTTGCTGTACAGAGACAAATGGTAACAATATTCTCATCAAACTCTCAACTAGGATTCAAAACAAAGTATTTTTTTTCAAATGCTGAACTACCCGTATAGGATTAATTGTCATGCACGAGACGAAAATATTGAAAAAATACTTTGATCTATAAATCAAAACCTGTGGGAGAAACAAACCAAAAACATTAGTTATTTTTCTGTTTTTTTTTGTTTTTGGTTTTTTTTTTACATATTACATTACTTTTCCAACAGATACAAATCAAGGTGTAATTTTGACAAGGCCTTCACTCATAAAGGGGAGCGGCAGATGTACTGTTGGCCCACAGGCCCAGACAACTCCTACACATTCCCACACACTTATGCTTACCCTATAGAAAATAGAGCAGCTCCACCTCTCACTCTGCGTTCACATTATATGCCTATATAAGTAATGAGTTGTAACATACATTTACTGAAATTTCATGGGAAAGTGTGACTGTCAGTTTTGCTGACACCAGATAAATGTGACAGCAAATTAACTTGTGAGAATGTGTAAGAACTGAAGTCTGACTCAAATGGAAACAAAACTCATACAGACTTGAACTCTGAACAGCCTGCAGACATTAGTGTCAACACACGAGAAATGACAGCACACTGACTGAAAGGAGGAATACTGATTTACTAATACTATTTCTCACCACTGACTCTTGGAAATAAAACCCTCTTAAGCTAATTTAGTCACAGTACATACTAGCAATCTGTATTCTCTTGGTTACAGCTTGGTAACAGTTTGTCTGTTTGTCTGGTAATAATATTAGTTTCACACAGAATTCCAAACACATATCATATTGCATCCAAATTTTTGCTCCTTTGCATTCACATGTGCTTGAGGCAAAAATCCACAAGCAACTTAGGGAAATTTACTCTGCTTGTTTTATCATGTTTTTACTTTTATACCTGACATCAGGATTTTCCCACCTGTGATGTTTTTGCGGAGCTCGTCGTTGTCCACTTTAAGGGCCTGAAGCAGCGCTGGGATGCCTCCCTTATCAATGAGGGCCTTCTTGTTGTCCATATTCTCATAAATGAGGTTGCGTGTGGCACCAGTGGCATAAGACTGCACTTCCTGGTTTTCATTGTTGAACAGCCTCACTAGCTCAATAATGCCGTCCAGGCGACGCACCTGAAGACAAAAAAACAAAACATAACAAAAAAAACATCTGTTTAGGAGCAGTGCATTTCCATTGAATTTCTTTTTACCATGACTGTCTTTTTTTCCATTAGCTTTTTATAGAAGTTGTGTAGATTACATTTTTACTACAGCTATAGCTCATTCAACTTATTTTAAGAAAAACTGGTGCAGGTTGAACCCATTTATTCCACTTTCCCCAAGCCGCTTCCATGGTGCTTTAGTGTGCTCATAAAGCTGAGAGCTGAAAATACACTCGTCAACTAGGCCAACTAAGTCACACCAGTTTAGAGTTTCAATCTCTGCAGTACGTCTGCTGTTTAACACGTAAACGGGCAGAGTGCAGATACTTTTCAGAGCAGTTATAAAACTTAAGCAACATGTGGAACAACTGGAGCGCACCAGAACAGAAGCAAAGCTGTGGCTACTTTATGTCAACCAAAATGGAGAAACATTCATTAATGGATAGCCCAACTTGAAGGAAAACAATTTTCATGACTGAGTGTCACAATAAGAGATTACAGAAAGGAAATAGCCAGAGGAATTGTAACCACAAGTTTTAAGTGTTTGGAATACCTCATCTTTGGATTCGTTGTCACTGTAACATTCATGTTGGATGAAGGCAGCTCCCAGGACCTTCAATTCAGGATCAAGCTCTCTCAGGTATTGCACTGCAGTGGGCATGTCCAAAGAGTTGATGCTATCAAAGAAGCAAATGGCCGAGGTCAACCAAACAATGTAAAACATTTAATTATGCTGTTATGTGTGGTGACAAAAAAATATGTCATTTGGTTGCTTCAATGTAAAGCAACAGAGTAGCCACAGCAATCATTTATAAATAATTAGTTTCTGCACAATTCAGCTTGTTAAATTTCTTCCAAATCACACAGTAGTCTGCAAATTCCCTCAGCTAACCACACGCTGTGGGATGTATGAAATGTGAGGCCTGCAACTACGCTGCCACACCCAAAACCAGTCCTGCCGCTGTGGAGCCACCTCCCTATCCGCAGCTCTTAGGAAATACAGTATACTGTTCACATCACACACTCACAAAAACCTGATGCATGAAAGATGTGAATTCATCAAAGAGAAATTCTGAGCTGAACAGAGGCAGCAGAATGAGTAGAGCGGTCATCTCTGTTAGTGAGTATTACAACCCGAGTTAAGAACACAGCTGGTATTAATCTATATTTTCGTTCTGTCAAAAAATTGCCCATGACAAGACAAAAACCGACAATGTGTCACTGCATCACTCAGCCCTTCCTCACTCTTCCTAATAAACACAAAGCTTAAAATGCTCCTAAATATTACACTGCTTTTTAAAAAAGATAATCATTCTCCTTAAACAGCTGGGCATTTCAGTTTTTAGCAAACATCACTCAAACTGGAGTAAACAAGGCACTGAACAGCTGGCAGCCGCTTTCACTGTTGGATTAATAGACATCTGATGCTCCATAGTCTTTTCAGCAGCAGGGTGGTGTATGACTGATTGGCTCAATATAAACTGAAATCTCAATATCATCATAATGAAACGTGACAGGGTCGCACATTTATGTGTTTCTAGTCATTTTACACGAGGATTGAGCTACTGTATCACAGACAGCTTCACACGTAACACTTGTTAGGATGATTTGCATGTGCAGTCTATACTACATAATATTACATCTTCTCTAATTACGTGAGTACAGGATTTCAAATGATAATATTGTCCTTGTGAAAGTGAACAGAAATAATAGGAGAGTGTGTTAATTGTGTGAGTCTCTTACGCGTTGATGTCGGCCATGCTGATTCCCATTTCCTGCCCATAGATGTCCATGCCTTTGCCCACGCTGTGCATGCTTTTGATTGACATGGCACGAGACAGGTTGCCTTGACGCTGCATGTACAAGTTCCCTTGGGAACCAGAGGACACTCCGGATGCGATGAACCCCCTGTCCACCCTGTCTCCTCCTCCACCATAGGTGCTTCCACCTGAGGACATCTGGTGCTGCAGGGTCCCAGGCATAGACCCCATGCTCATCCGGTTTCGGTTTGTAATCCTGCTGATGGTGCGGTGGGCGGGGCCTTTGAAGGAATGTTGCTGGATGAACTCCGCCTCGCCTCCAGTCAAATTGCCACTTAAAGATTTGCGCATGGGTGGTGGAAAGGTCATAGTGCCTGCACCTGGCCGTATCTGACTGGCGTAGCCGTTGACTGCGCTCTGAGCGTAGTGGCGGCTGACGATAGCATCCCGGTCGGATACCATGCTATCAGCATCACTATTATCGACCATAAAGGAATACATTGGTTGCTGCCGCAATGAATGCACAGAGATGGTTTCTGGGTCCATTTGGTTCTGCTGTCTTGCATTCCCCTGGTAGCCGCCCATGCGTATTTCTTCTCTGTAAAAATTGCCACCGCCACCACCTACAACAACTCCTCCACCAGCTCCTCCACCTCCAACACTCATCCTCTGGAACTGGGCTATATCTGGGCCAGCAGACTGACAGCTGAAGCCCGACCTCTGGGATACACGTGGAGCCTGAAGACGAAGAGAGGAGTAACTGTTACAATAACATGTAAGAAGAGATAGGCATTATGGTTTAGCTAACTGTTTGTGTGTGTCTGTGTACGTGTGTGTGTGTGAGTGAGTAAGTGAGTGTGAGAGAGAGAGAGAGAGAGAGAGAATTTTCTGTGAATCATAGGAGTTTCAATAAAACGGTTTCTAAATTTGATCACAGGGGTGTAACTATGATGACAGGAAACATAAGGTCATGGCCTCTGTACTTACTTAATCATACTGTATGTCACTCTCTTACAATCAGAACTCAAATGTATGTGGTCAAAAGCCAGGTTCTTCCCCTTCTCTTACTAAAAATGAAGGAATCTAGAGGGCGGACTTGAAAACCCAGATCAGAACCTGCTGTGAAATACCACACGATTTGTCTCGGTGGCACCAGCAGTGGGCCAGTGTCAGTGATGCTGCATCAGGAAGGTGAGCAGCTTGATATTTCTATGATAGGTGCAAATCCATGCTGACAGAGTGATACTGCTGTACTCACCATTGTTCTGGAGCCTGAGTACACATAAGATGATTTAGAGCTGAAACTTGGGTTATAGGTTTGATATTTCTTTGTTGAAGAACTGCCATAATCTGAAATAAAACAAAGGAACAAAACACAACATTATAAATATGTATATTATACCATTTATCCCCATTATAAACTAAATGTAACATTGATAAAACTGCATCCCTAATTCTTTAAAAACATTCTGTTGAAACTGAATTAAACTTCAAACAAAACGTCATTTCACAAATCCTGAAAAAACGTTTCACTTGTTACATCAAAGTCACATCATTTTGCAAACAAGGACTTCCCAACTGTCTTTATTCTGGAAGTAGACTCAGCGTGATTCATTTGCTGACTATGTTCCTGAAAAGACTGAAAAGAGTGCTGATGAAGTATCCTCTCTTTTCTTATACACTTGTGATGAGCTCAACAAAGACAAATGCAATTATATATATACACATAGAAGTAGAATAATGGCTCTCCCGGTAATACCTGTTCAAAGAGAATAACTTTAAATTGTTTACATTAATGCTGGTAATTAGTATGTAGAGATACCTCTGCCGTATCAATAAATAATTCAGCATCAAGTCAACCACAGCCTGGTGTTATTGCCTGTAACACTACGTAACACTACAATTAAGGTAACATTTCAGTCATTTTTTCCTTTACAAGCTCATCTTCACTTATTAAACATAATTGTCAGTTTGTATTTATTCTAATTCATTAGAATAAGCTCAACTGATACTGGCATTTTCATGAACTACATTTAATCTTAACATGGAAAAATTAAAAGTTAAAAGTAAAGTAAAATGTTGTTGTCAGGCACAGTAAAAGCAGTTTTAACCACACCAGGGCTGCCATAAGAAGGTATCACGCCTCACTCATTTACCATAATGATTGGCATGCAAAGTGAATTTATTGAATGGCAGGTGTCCTGTTGCACTAAAGAAGAACCTGACCAGTTCCGAGGTCTGATGTCTCTGGTTACCAATCCAGAGGAGAACAGGCTGTGTCTGACAAAAACACATTCTCGCTCTGCACAGACAAGTTTTACTGACCTAACAGGCGAGTGGTGATAACAGGCATGCAGCAAGATTCTCTCCATGGTTGGAGCAACAGGCTGTTGACTCACAGGTCAACTCCAAACCAAAGAGTCTACAGCCATGCTAGCAGCGGTCTGAACTTAAAGGTTTATCCTAACCTATCTTAATATAATGTGTTAGCGTGTTTCTAACTAAACTCCAACTTCAGCTGAGGATGCAAGTTCATAAAGCGCAGCACATGTTCTGACCACACTATGGTTCTGACTCAAGCCAGTTATCAGCAGTTAACCCAGGATGTGCCGATCTGATCCAAACACTTACACTAACAGTGCAAGAAAATAACAACATCAGTTGAGGAAGAAAAATTCACATGGCTGAGTGTAACACGTGTGTTGAGATACAACAGTTTTTACACTCCACATGTAGGAAGAGCCGCCTTCATGCTTAATTTCAAAACATGCATACACACATACACACACCAAACCAGTTAGTACAGAAGAAAATCACATCCACCGGCCTCGCCCCAGCCTGCAACGCCCGACACACCTGCGCAATCGCAACACATAAAACACACCCTGCGAATTGCTTCGGCAAGGACAGTGAACTTTTGTTCTTCCCGGGTTTTCTTTTGAAAAATTAACTTTGATCATAAAACCAAGATTCAACAAACACACGCTCATAAATATTCCAGATTTTCTAGTCTCACTTTCTGCTGAGACTTGTCCACATATGAACACTCCACTGTCATAAAAGTATTTACAGACAGAGCAGGCGTTTCTCTGTGTGTGAACACACTTCCATTCATAATGAACTTCTCTTAAGCCACAAACCACTGAAATGGCATCATTTATTGCTGTGTTGTTGATTATTCTTCACTCCCTCTTTATATTTTAAGACAAAGATATGACACCGCAGTGTTTTATTACTGTATGTTTTCCTCCTAGCTAAGCTCAGGGCAAAGGGTGAGCAGAGATAACAGCATGAACCAAGTTTTTCATGCAGAGCAGCCATGTTTGACAAGGACCAACAGTAGTAGATAGTTTGTTGAGGCAGGTAGCGTCGGTGCCTCGGGGAAAAATCAGGAAACTAGAAGAGTGAGAAGAAGACTTTTTTTTATGCCATCACACGACTGAAAACTTAGTGATCGTATAAACAAGATCCTGACATCCAGCTGCTCAGTCAGCTTCCCGTGGTTTGGCACAAACCCAACACAAAAGATTATGTGGAGTGTTTTTGTTCTTTCGGCAGCTTCACATGTTTTGTCGCTAGTTATCAGAAACAACACCGCGTCAAGCGGCTCCACATTTATTCAGCTTCTCAACCACAACTCAACAAATGTGTCATAAGAACAGAGTGAACTAAACGCCCCTGGAGTCTCACTGTTTACAGTGCTTACATAACAATCTCACCTGTACTTTGTCTGTGTCAACACAGCAGACACACACCTTTTCACAATACGATGCCTTTTAACAACCCATGGTTCTCATGACACTGCTGTCACCCAGGTATCTGAATCCTCACCTCTTAGAGCTGAGTAAGACCTGAAACCCGAGCCCACAGCGGGGCTTTCACCTTAGTCTACAATCAGGCAAGTTCATGAATGCAGTTCTTGTCTGGGCCTGTTAAATATTAACCCTTTCTAGAGTGCAGCATCAGAGCACACTGAAGATCGCTGTGACTGCACAGCTTTATCTACCATGACCCAGCCCAGCAGCTGAATGCACAAATTCCCTAAAGAGAAAGTAGAAGAACACAGGCACAAAACCCAGGCGCATTATTACAGGCACTATCTTGCACATGAAAATACAGCACTGATATGAGTCATGCTGAGAACATTTTAATTGGTCTCCAGTAAAAAAAAAAAAAAAGAAAGAAAAAAAAAGCTGAAGAGAAAGCAACAGGTAACATTAGACCTGAAACACTGCAGCACATGAAAAAAATGAGTCAATAGAAAACTTGACCTTTTTTTAAAAAAAAACAAAAGTTTTGTTAAAACCTTAATTAAAAAGGTTTTTGCTAGTCCACAGTCTCTGTGATAGTTGTAGTCAAAACGAAGCTGAAAAACACATGGATTTCTGGTCTTTGGTGTTATTACTGTGAAGTAATGTCACCTGCACCTGTGCCTCTAGTGTTCTGTCATACTTCCATTTCTCCACAGCTCAGCCGAGAGCAGAGCCCAAACAAAAGGTCAAAAAGCAGAAGATAAGTCCGCTACAGTTCCTTATTGAAGTAAATAAAGACGCTCTGTGTTTACCTGACATGGCGTAGTGTGTGGCAGATCCATTCTGACGCGGAAGAGTGGACTTCTCCGCCATTCTCATCTGGACCTGCTGCTGGACGCGTCGCGCTCTGGCCACTTCATTTGAGACTGAGCCCCCATTCTCGAACTGGGAGTCCGATGGGAGCCCGTAGGTGGTGACCGAGGTGTTGGGCTGTAAAGCGGAAAAAAACGCGGTCTCTGAGGCCATGGTACTGAAGTTGAGAAGTTAAGAAGAGAGACGCTGGAAAGGCGCCTGAACTACACTACACCAGCGCCGAGTCGCTCTTTGTGTCGTGGCAGCACAAAGCGTCTCTAGAGGAGCGAGCGGAGCCGCACACCAGTGGGAGGTGGAGCCTCCGTGAATCCAGACCACCTGACTCACAGGTGAGCTGGTCTCCAGTCAGATTACAATCACATTACGTACGCGGAGTCGACTTATTTCTGTCGGTTAAACTTTTTTAAAAACCTTTCTCACCAGATGTCCTGATAAAAGCCCTCATAGTCTGTCACAACTGCATAGCTAAATGTTGAGGCTGCATTTGATTGGAAATGATTTGAAAATGACATAAATGGTGTAAATGATCAGTAGTTGTCTTTTCAAAGATCCAGAAAAAAAGCAAATTCAGGGTGATTTTTTTTAGGGATCAAACTATATCAAATAAAACACAACTTATTTTTTAATGTGGAGTCATTTTAAATGTCTTAATGCCTTTATGGAATCTGTAAGTAACTACACAATATAAAAGTGCCCAATGCAAAATACCCCCAGTCGGGTTTTGCTGTATTTTTATTATGCTTGTCAGTAACATTGATCTAACTGTTGTGCGCATGTTACACACCCAGAACATGGACGTCCTCGGGGTGCAGATCATTTTAACAGCTTGTACTGTTGCAAAACCTGATTCTGTGTTTAGTTTAGAAAGTGTCAAGTAGAAAATGAGCAAGTAGAGATGAAATAAATGTAGTTAAGTGAAACGTCCAGTGTTCATCTCTATGGTGGAGCAGAGGTTCCTTAAAGTTGTACTCAAGTTCAAGTTTCTGGGTTTATATTTATACTTTATACTACAGTGATTTGACAGGTTTATGCACATAGTGTATATTGAGATTTTACATACAAAACAGATGATGAGTTACTTTAGAAAATTAATGTTCTGGAGCAAAGAAGCATTTTCATATGTTGCTACTTTAACTTGTAATTTTAGGCGTTTACACATTAAATTAATTGAGTGTTCAGTCCCCACTGCTCCTACTGTACATGTGTGATCCTCACCTCTAAATTGCTCGTGGTAAAGTGATATAGAGACTACTAAATCTAATGACATCAAATGAATGTCAGTGGTATATATAATGTATGCTGTATAGTTTTATTTTTGATGGTACATAGTTGTAATTTTCTTTAATATGATCTTTAAAACATCTTCTTGGCTCGAGAAAATGGTAAAATGTTCTTAAACAATAAGTTGAACTTAATTTCACGTTCCATCAAAAAGAATAAAAGTAATTCACGCAGAGTACAAGTTTGTCTTTTTGTTATTAAAACAGGGAAAAATCTCTGTGGATTGTGGATGAGGCAGGAAACCCAGCGCTGGTCAGTGGAATCATATTCGAACTGTTATTAGGCCTGAATGTGACAGGGCTGACTTCTTTTAGTTTTAATTTAAACAGCTAACACTATTACACCACACATCATCCAGTGAGTGTTGTAAATGTACCGTATTCAGCTGATGCATCGTGTCTAAAAAAACCCACTTTGAGGTAAGCTGCATGTTTTTTTTTCTACTGGTGACTCTCACACGTTCAGAGGGTTAACGCATGAAAACTGTCGATGCATTCCAGTGCGACATTGTTTCAAAATACCATCACGCTGAATCAACACATCTGTGACACTGCAGACACATAAAGCTACTGAAAGTTCACGTTTGCCGCAGCTATTCTGTAATGTGTTGCATTATTGTTTTTGTTTGTTTGTTACCGTTTGGTATGTTAAAAGGGTCGAAAACATATTTTCACAACAGTTTAGAATTTCTTCTGCCTTTGTACCACAAAAAGAGCAAACATTTAATTTAAAGCTGTTTTGTAATATTGACATTATTTCATGTAGATCATAAACGTTATATTTCAGTCCACAACAGAATAAGATCTTTGAGTTCTGAGTAGTTTGAGAGATTTTTTTATGAGTGTATGAGTTTATGGTTTTCAGAAATTGGCCAGATATAAGTTGAGGCTTGTACATTACACAAAGTATGAATGGAGCAGTGTTACCAGGTGTGTCACGGTCTTACCTAATTATTACGCCCCACCTAGGTTTTATCTGTTTTGTTTTATTTGAGCTTAGCAACTATGAGTCATTGTAGCCAATGCTGAAGTGACATAAAGCGTGGGATTGATGCATATTACCTGCCACAGGTCTGTGGTAACTACATGTTTTGTGTAAAAATGCCTGATTGGAGCAGAATAAACATCTTTATCTGATTGCATCAAAGCATAAATAAACATATACAGTGATCTTTTGGTTTCCTGGATCCCTCACTGCCTTTCTTTGTTCAAATGCATCTGAGAAGACAAACGAAAGATGAGCCTCAGCCTGTCTATTCATTTAAGTCCCTTTGAGGATAGCAGAGGATTTCATTTACCCAAAGTGGATCAAAGTCAATAAATTGACAATAAACAGGATGCAGTAGGTCTGCGGGAGCAGGACCTCTTTCCTCAGGTTATACTGAAGAGTTCATCTTCACTGTCACAGCACATTGGTAAGCAGAAACATGCATTTTCAGTAAAATCATGCCAGTACTTAATTCTCTTACTCACAGTAAGTTCAAAGTGGTGAAATTAAGTTTACTTTATAATCCAAACAACAATAAAACAGATTATTCTGCCACAAAAACCCCAGATTATGACTTACCATTACCATTGAAGCTAGGCTGATTGTGGATGTTCTTTCCACTGAAGGTCTGTACCTGCTTGTCTAACCAGGGGATCTGATCTGATATTAGAAACTATTTAAACTTATAGCCATTTCAACAGTCACCGCCCTGACAATTACACTTCTGCATCGCCTGGCAGGTACATGCAGGGTATACAAAAGACAAAAGAGAAACAGATGAGTCAAAGAGACACCCTATGACACCACGGGGTGTGTCACAGAAGAGGGGGGCAGACAGAAAATCTAGCAGTTTAAGTGACAATTTGCGTTAGTACTCACTCCCAAAAATGTCAGCACTTAGGACTGGGTATAAAAATTTGGCCATTGAGGTGGAAGTTTCCCTGGAAAGTATTTTTATTAGATACACACACAGTATTTCCACTATTTGTTTGGTACTATGAAAACATCAATTTGTTTAATACATATTTAATTGAGCAGTTCGTGTAATATTACAGCAGCACTGTTTTTTTGGGGGGAGGATGTTGCAACATGTCATTCATGACTCACTCAGTTTGCAGCATTAGAGCAGCTGTTTTACTGAATTCCCCGCCTAGTTCAGGAGCACTGGGCGTGATGAATGACAGAATTCAGCGTAGAAGTGATGACACATGGCAGTCGGTGCATGTGTTTGGGTTTTGAATCTTTGGACGAGGGCATCTTTAGAAAATGAAAGCATTTTGGATGGTTCTCAGCTGAGACAGACTTTTGTGGCTGTTTGGGAGGATGTTCAGGATTTTAAGTTTAGGTTATAAACAGGGTACCATGTAAGTTAGGCATTTAGCCGGGGGGTGTGAAAGTAGGGGGTTAGGGAGGGCAGTACGTGAAGGTCTGTGTGTGTGCGTCAGAGAAAGTGCCTGCGTGACTGAATGAGAGTGACACCCTTGTTCAACCTGCTGTCTCATACGTCAGGATTTAACTTCTCTGTTAATCACTATAACTGCATGGTGAAATTAAAAAACATAAATAATAAACAAACAAGAATCAGACTGAGGGGCACACATACTA
This sequence comes from Helostoma temminkii, assembly GCA_900302695.1. Lineage (NCBI taxonomy): Eukaryota > Metazoa > Chordata > Actinopteri > Anabantiformes > Helostomatidae > Helostoma > Helostoma temminkii. The sequence continues at coordinate 57,377 of OMLM01007533.1, forward strand.
GAGCTGTGTCATTTCTACCGTAGATGTTTTTGTTGTATTTCTGTGTTATCTGTCTGTAGGACCGGGTTCTAGTTTCAAAGGAGACCGAAATATCCATCGATAAGTGCTATATTACTAAACTGTCATTTTATCATTGTGCTTTTTCCTTTACACACTTTACACTATTTTATATTCTACTACAATGATAATGTCTGCAAATCAAGCTGGTGTCAGCACAAGGTTTGAAAGTAAACCACTATGCTCCTCCCACCTCTGCCTCTCACCGGTTCATTACTCTCCACCTGCAACCTTGTTGTCTCAGCTAAGAACAATCCCAGACTGAGAGTCGGCCACATTAGTGTATGAGCTCTGATTGGTTATGATGGTGAGGCTAGGGAAATATCTCTGCTCTGCTGCCAAACTGTGGAATGAGAAAAAACAGCCTGATCAGATCTCATGTCCCCCCTGGCCTTTATTTGTTCACATATACAGTGTAATGCAATCCAGTCCATATGATTTAGCACAAATTCTGCATTTAGGAACATTTTAATGCTCCAGTTTTTGGCACAGCCAGAAGAGCTAACTCAAGTCTGAGCATAGTTAATGGTGTAGAGGGCTGCATCACATTATTATATCACATAATTTATAACATTCTCATGCTTGTACCAGAAATTACCGTGAGCTTTGTTATTACACAAAATAGTAATGTGAAATGTATATATGTTTATAAGGCTGTGGGTTATACATGAACAAATAAAGCTTATCCTTTTATCCTCTCCATTTACTGACCATAAGAAGTCAAATTACCTGTTGCATACCTAAACTGCCTTTCACTTGACCTACCCAGATTTAGCTTCTCTAACCTTGCCCTTCTGACCTTCATGTTTTACGCAATGAGGATTTTGAGGCATGCGGCTACAGACTGTGGTGCCGCACTAGTGGAAGTCAAGAAAGACACAAAAAAAGTTTGAGTGATGCCATAATATATAAGTAGTTACAGTCAGGTGGATATAAACAGCTAAATTTAATTTGACAACCTGATTTATTTGTTTGCTGAAATCTACGTCTCCACGTGTGACTGATAAATGTTGATTACACCCACATGTGATTTCTGAATATTTTAAGGATAATAATCACTTGCTAAGCAGCCTCTACTTTTTTTCCCATGAGATTTTATTTGCAAGGATCGACTCATTCACACAATGACAGCAACACTGGGGTTGGGCACTTATATTAGCTGCTGTGGGTGTTCCAGTACAATATAAAGGTACTGGGTGGGGTTGAGACTGGGCTGTGTACAGGCCATACACCACATGGGAAAACCACTTTTTTGTATGTCTTTTTGCAGTGGGGCATTGTCATGTTATGCACCTTGTTGCCATAACACTGTGCTTGACACACTACTCTCTAAATATGTTTGGATTCTGCTGCATTTCGATTGTCTTTAACTGAAACTAAGACAGAAAATCAATCGAACATATTAAAAACACCAGCAACCAGCAATCATTACTGAAGTTGTGTCCCCTAATGAGAACATCAACCTGTTGGCAGAACAAACGTGTTGGGTGTGTCTGCAAAGGGCCAGAAATACAAGTCAGTTGAGTATTTTTTGTATTTAGCTGTGCTACTGTGGGAAAGGGCGTATTCAGTGATAGTGTTGTTATCACATTGCCCCCCAGTGGTGAACAGTGTGGTACAGTGGTTCTCAGCCACTACTGTGACAATATGCCACTTTTAGGAATTGGCTTATTAGAATAGTACGTTTGAAACAACAAATACTATTATTACTGTGGACCATATGTGTAATAGAAGAAGTAAGAAGTGGTTTCATCTTAGTGGATCAAAAGCAAGGAAACGCAAAAAACCAAGAATACAAGAGAGGTGAAATAATTTATTAGCAATATGAAAGACAGAGAATTATTTAAAGAGGGATGTTTCACATGTTAATAAAGGTAAACTAAAAACACACAGGTTAACACGCTGTGTGGATAATTATTACAGTAAGACATAACATTACCTAAGATCACTGAAACCCTGCTGCTGTAATTCTACAACACTAACACTGCAGTGAGATGCAGCATAAACAGTCAATCAGGGACACATGAACTCTCCTAAGTGTCATTAACATATGACAAGTATATGTACAATTTATACATCCATAAAAACAGCATTAAGCTAAGTGAGTTCAGAGAAATATTTCACAACATACTGTATATATAAAAGATTCATATGAAGTGTTTATGATAAATAAAATATAAGCTAAATGGCTGTATAAGTAAGATGAGTAGTGAGAGATTAGCTATATTAAAAACAATTTATAAATTTTAATCTAAAAGAAAAGCAGATATATCCATCCTGTTGTGTTAAAAACAAAAGGAAAAGGTTTTAATGTATATAATGGTAAAATCAACCCACTACAGATAGATGTGGACTGATGCTGCTTGTTAGTGGGACTCCTAATATACTGCAGGGCTGTTACGGATCCCACAGCAGAGCACCATGGTAAAGATCATCTCAAAGACCTAAAAGGGGAAAAAGGACAGAACAACCTAATTCAATATGTCTCTGTTCCAGTGCCTGTATCCTTATGACAGCTGATAAAAGCAGGAGCCTGAACACACCACAATGAATATGCGTCTACATCTTCAGTCTGACACTCACCATGATGATAGCAACTACCAAGGCAGCCAGACCAATCAGATGGAGCTTCTCAGAGAACAGCTCGTTCACTTTATCATGACAGCTCTGCAAGAAGCCAGGGACAGAAAAAAGACAGTGACTGTGTCAACATGATGAATGAGAGCCTTTTACCCTTTACACTGTCATGGAGTGTATGTGGACAGCAGGCCAGAGAGCTGGTCTGCTGTCAAAACAAGGTGCTGAATTTCTTATAATTATGACCACACATTTCTGAATAATTAATTATGTTATATGTTAACACAGTGTGAATACTATCCAGAGGTTAAAAAAGATACTACTTTATAGCTGCTACACCATAAGTACTTTGGATCATTACAACAACAAACACAGTTGTGGGTTAACTTACCATGACAACCAAACGCAACATGTTTTCTTTATATTACCGTTGGTTATTTACACAAATAAGGTATCGCGGTGCTCTTATAAATCTTATAAATATGTAATTTTAACATTATGTGCACATTATTTAACAGTTTCAAATTTAAGCTTGTTGAATCTAAAACTTTGTCAAACAAAATTTTGGTACCAAGTAAATATGACTGAGTACCCAGTGTGGAGTAAATTAAATATTTAATATAGAAATCTAGTTGAGAAAGTAATAAAATAATCACATAATTCTGTTTGGTTACTCTAATAAAATAAATATCTGACATATAAAGTCACATCATTGCAACAATGTGAATATCATATAATGATCCTGTCTTCCTG